>JAQIVZ010002410.1:0-21076 GCA_034700945.1 Arrhopalites spinosus
CCACTTTAATGTTTGGTTGTAATTAAAGTTTGGCGTAATAAAAATTGGCGGAATCGTCATCAACGAGGATTTAAATCGAAGAAGAAATTAAATGACGATGGGGGTGATGCCGACTCGGAACGAATAAATCATGAAGGACCACTCTATAGAAGTTTAGGGATTATGTCCATTAGGGCTTTTGGCATTAGGGATTTTGTCTCTTAGGTCCTTTGTCCCTTAGGGATTTTGGGTTTAGGGATTATTTCTTTAGGTCTTTTTTCTTTAGGTCTTTTGGTCTTTAGGGCTTTTGGCATTAGGGATTATGTCTTTAGGTCTGATGGGTTTAGGTCTTTTTGCTTTAGGCCAATTGTCTTTAGGTCTTTTGGTTTTAGGTCAATTGACCCATCATGGGGAGAAAAACCCCACAAATGTGAGTTATGTCCATTTAGTGGTCGACAGAGGCACCATCTAGTGGACCACATTTCTGTTCATCATTCCGACGTGAGGAAACATTCGTGCACATTTTGTCCCTACACGGCTAAATCTCGATCAACCCTCCAGTGTCACATGAGGAGGCACACAGGAGAGAAACCTTTCAAGTGTTAAGTGGAGGGTTGTGACTACAGCGCCAAGGACAGCGGGAGTGTTAAAAATCATCAGGTGGTTCATACAAAAGACAAAAAGTTTAAGTGCCCATTTTGTGACCATAAAACAGGATTAAAGGAGTCGCTTAGAAAGCATGTGCGAGACCGACACCTAGAGCCAGACTCAAAGCCCTATTCATGTGACCTTTGCCCATATAAAGCAAAATCAAAAGGCTCGTTGGTCCTTCACAAGAAAGGAGTGCACGGGAAAGAGAGACCATTTAAATGTCATTTGTGCCCTTATGAAGGGAAAATTAAAATTCGTTTGACAACACATTTAAAAACCCATAAACCAACTCAAGAGAGACCTTGGGCTTGTGACCTTTGTTCATTCAAAACCAATGAACAATGCGCTTTGAAAAATCACGTGAGGTCAAGGCACACAAATGAAAGGCCTTACTCTTGCTCTTTTCCCTCTTGTCAGTTCAAGGGGGCCAGTAAATCTATTTTGAGGGAACATCAAATCAAACATGGAGAGAAGCGATTTAAATGCCCTCTGTGTGACTACAAAAGTCATCACAAGGCCAAACTTCATGCTCATATTTTCATCCATACAAAAGAGACACCTTGGAAATGTCAATTGTGTGAGCAAGCCTTCTCCAAATTGGATCAACTCAAACTCCATCAAAAGGGAGCACATGCTAGAAGGAGTCACGTGGTGGGAGAAGAAACAAGTGACTGTCATTTCTGTCCAAAAACTGGAATGAATCAAAAATCATGGGCCCTCCATTTAAATGACAAGCATGGGCTGCCAAGAGTTATGATAATGAGAATTTGATTTTATGAATAATTAATTTAATTTACACATAATTATGATTTTGCTGCCATATTTCATTGCAAATCAATAAAAATTCATTTTTTCTCTAGACGATTTTGAATTCATTTTACAAGTCAGCGTTTATTTCACATTGTGCATATTTAAAGGGCAAACGCGAGGGCACACAATTTAAAATATTGTAAAATGAAGATTTGCAAAATCATATTAATAAGCACAGTAAAAGATCAACCAAACCATTTAAAACCTTTGGATTGTACATTAAAATGTAAGGAGAAGAGCCACAATTTGATTGGACACAAAATTAATAAAAATGAGGGTCGACTCCCTTTCCATTTTTGTGAATGACCCCGATTTTATCCCTACCAATGGAATTGACCTACAAATTGTTCTCCACAATTCCCTTCTTGCCTTCAAAGAAAACCCCTGAGCCTTGACCTCAATGTGGAGGGTCAACTCTTTCAACATTTGTGGGATGACAAAGGCCGAGTTGAACACTCCAATAAATAAAACGATGGACGACAGGGAGATAGCAGAAGAAACGGCGGCAACAATGGAATAGGTGGACATGAGTCGAATGGCTGAAAATCCCCCCACAATTGACCCAGTCAATGAAAGAATCTTGGCTAAAAAAACAACTCCCGACCATCCCAAATTAAACAGGACAATTTCAAGATGGAACATCCGCGCGGCTTTTTCAAATTTATTGAGACTTTCACCACCCCTGTATTTGCATAAAAAAACAAAAAATTGCCAGTCATAAATAACATGAAAGAAAACGTACAGTGATTGTAGAGACTTGAGATTTTGAATTTGGCGGTCCATGTCACGAGTCAGACTGTGCATAAAACACAACATGAAGTACGCCCCGTGATGTGTACTGGCTACGTACATGACCAGTGCCATCGTGTCCACCAATATGGAGAAGGCGATGGTCCACAAATTTCGCCATGACATGGGCACCGCCCCTATCATTAGAACGGGGAGGGAGGGGTCAACGATAAAAAGAATTGGAAAGGCCAGGGTGAGTTGGTACAATGCAAATGGCATGGAAGCAATGAGCAATTCTGTGCAGGATTTGGATTGGCCATGTCTCATTTGACTGAGCTCTCCCTCTATGCAGAGAAACTAATTTTAAATGCACTTAAAAATTAAAATCAATTTATTTACCTTTAAATTGGGTAAATTGGTTCCACAAAATGATGCCCACTTGTGGCCATTTTATGTAGGCCAAATATTGAACACAATTGGTCAATTCAAAGAGGACAGAAGCCAATAACATGATGGGCACTTGGTGAAGTTTGGGTCGTCCAAATCCAATGGACAAAATGGTTTGACTTACAACGTAAAGGGCGTGACACTGTATAAAAAACTGCCAACATTTGAATATTTTTTGGCGCCATGTCGAATTTTGAATTTTTAGTAATCCACTGTCCTTCTCAAATTGAAAGGGCAAGATATTGAGATAACAGAGGAGATTAAATGTTTTGAAATTAAATTTTAAATCTTTCTGAGTCAACATTTTAACTATTTTGATACGGATTGTACGTGAAAAATGATGGAATTTATATTTAAATAGAGCGGAAAGGTGGTGCACCATTTTAATTATTTTGCAATGGAATCAATAAATGGGGAGGGAGAGTCAGCCCGCAGTTGGGAAATGAAAATATTATTTTGATGATATTTATTAAGTTAATTACAGAGACGAAATTTTAATAACAATTATTATTATTAAAATTCCTTATATAAAAATAGACTTTTGTCTTATCCTGACCATCCTTTTTGGTCCTTATTTTCCTTAAAATTGAAGGGAACTGTTTGAAAACAAAGTGTTTGAAATTGGGGATGGAACATTATTTTTATGATCTCTGATATTTTCATTTTCGTTATTTCAGGCATTAAAAAGCATTCAACTGATTTAAGTATAATGCCCAGTTAAATTGATATTTACCATTTTTTTCTGAATGGCATATAGTCACCGAATGTAATTAAATATTTTGAAATTTTATTATAAACTTTCATCCATTTTTAGAAAAAATTGTTTCTCTATAATATTACGTCATTGTTTTCTTAATTTTGCTTTTAAAATTCTTCTCTAATTAAATCAAATTATTTATTTGTTCCAGTTCTATTTTTAAAAAAATAGACAATTTTTTTGTGGTCGTTGCAAGCAATCCATGGATTTTGAGGGTCTATTAAAACAATTCTTTTTTTACAAAAATTAATGGCTTCACTTTGGAATTAATTTTGACTATTTTTTGTAATTATAAAATAAAGCCCTGCGTACAAACTGTAGAGTAACGCATTGTAGTAGTAAAATAAATGTCACATCAAGTTTTAATTAATTTTAATTATATGGGTAAAATGAATGGAGCATGGGGGGTGGGTCCTTCAAATTAAATAAATGCCAGAATAGAGTAAAAGGGGACTCATACACAAGCAAAGTTAGAAAAGGGAAGCTCACATGGCGGACAGCTGGGAACACAAAAACTATGTACATGACAAATTTCAAATGGGGAATGAGAAAAGGGGAGATAGAATACGAGACAATTCAGGTATAGAGAGAAACGGGACCGGGTAGCTCGGATGGGAAAGAACTCGGGGAAATGAAATTTCTCGGGGAGGTTCCAGGGACGAAACTGACGAGCCTCTTTTTCCATTCTGCTCTGTCTCATAGATCAATGATGGACAAAACATTTAACCGTTGACTGAATTGAATAATGATTGACATTTCGCAACAACTTCTGAGATCTATAATTTTTTTCATGAGGCAATGACTCTAAAAAATTTATAAGGAATTTAATGGTCCGTGGACAGTGTATGAGTAAAGTGAACATTTAAATTAAACTGAGACTATTTCACTAACTATTCTACGGTTAGGTCAGTCTTCAATATTGATCAAAGGCAATAAAATAATTTAATTAAAAAATTATTTTTGTATCACACGGTTACTCTCTCAACAATTAAAATAGACAAACAATCAATTAAAAATGTTTCCTTGTGGCTTCTCAGCAGCCAGGCAAGCTGACTAATTGAGATTGACAATTGAATCTTGAAGACTGTCAACTTTGGACTCAATTTATATTTTGGTAATTACAAAAATAATTATGAAATATGAAAATTGTTGAAATTAATTAATTAATATTATTTCCAGTCACGTTTAGGCAAACTGACCTCTAAAAATGGAGACGGAATTCCTACCAACGTACAACAGTTCCATCGAGGCAATGGATAATTGGGAAAAGATTGGTTATGAAAGGACGTTAAATTGGATGGATAGGAATTGGGCCTACAGCATTTACTTTGGTCTTGTCTACGTGACCCTCATCCATTGGGGTCAGGTCAAAATGAAAGAAAGGGAGGCATTAAAATTAAAGAATATTCTCATGACCTGGAACATCGTTTTGGCCATCTTCTCAATCATCGGATTTATTCGAACTTTTCCAGAACTTTCTGCAAGTTTGAGTCAAGTCAATGGATTCCATAAATCTGTTTGTTCAAGGTGAATATGATTATTGTTTATTGTCAATTATTTTCAATTAACTTTAATTATCATTAGAGAATTTCAAACTACCGGAACGGGATTCTGGTCTCTTATGGCCACTTGGTCAAAGGTTGTTGAGTTGATGGACACTGGTTTTATTGTGATGAGAAAACAGCCCCTTATTTTTCTGCATTGGTAATGATACAACAATTTTGAATATTAATTAAATATTGAAATTTTAATTAAAAACTAACTTAAATTATTCTAGGTATCATCATACGACTGTCATGTTGTTTGCCTGGTTCACTCATGTCAGTTTGGATCCTTCCTCGAGGTGGATGATGGTCATGAATCTTTTTATTCATGGACTCATGTACTCTTACTATGCTTTCAAGGTGACTCTTTTTTGACCACTATTTATTTTGTAAACTTAATTGTAATTAAATATTATATTCTTTTTTTAAAGGCTGCAGGATTTAAAATCCCAAAAAAATTGTCTATTGTCATTACCTCACTACAAATTTTACAAATGATTGTGGGTGTCACAATTAATGTGTACACGATAGTACAAAAACGTAAGTGAAAGTCTAATTAATTTTTTGTGAATTGTAATTAAAATTAATAATAAATTAAATGTAGGGAATGGTGTTAATTGTGCAAGAGAGGACTTGAATGTTGGTCTTGGTCTTGTAATGTACTTTTCCTATATGATTTTATTCGGACAATTCTTTTACAAAGCTTATCTCGCCAAAGGCAAGAAAACAGAGGTTAAGGTCAAGAAGGGCAAAAAGGAGTAAACTATTGTTCATTAATTCAACATTTAAATTAATACACTTCTGTTGTACAATTAGTTATATTGAAATTTACAATATTAAAATAATAATTGTAGTGAAGTATTGAGTTTCAAATAAAAGTGTTATCAAATATTGTTCAAAAAAAACAATTAATTTAACTCCAATTAGCAAACAGTCTTGATACAAGACATTTAAATATTATGAGAAAGCAAAAAATCACATGCTGAGATTTTTTTAAGAAAATTTAATTAAGCATGTAGCTCCATACAATAATAATTATTGTACAATTATTGTACATAGTAAATTAAAAGCCTGAAACATCATTAAAGTCAATTCATTTTAAAGACGGAAGAAGAAAACCGTTATCCAAGGATATTTTGCTTCTAAGGACCGCGAACGAGAGAATTCAAAAAGGGCAAAAAAAAATTTCTCCACACACAATGGAAAATTGAAGATTTTTTCTGTATTTTATAAAATAAAGTAAAGAAAAGAAATGAATTCATTTCAGTTGCACTGTATTGTGTGTAACATAAATTTTTCAACAGAGAAAGAGATTCAAAAACATGAAAATCTTTCTGGTGTGTGTCGTGAATTATGGAAAGTATTTGTTAAATATCTGAAGCTCGTTCCCTCAAAATGGAGAGATATTTTCGAATTTTACATTCACCTGAATCAAGTTCCATTTTGTCCAGAGTGTAGGAATGTTGTTGCTCAATTGTATGTATGTAACAACAAATTAAATAAAAAGAAGGCTAGTCAACGACAAGACAGTCTAGAGGAGGAGGTCACTCGAATTGTTGACGAAATTTCATCCACAATTACAAAATCTTGTGATGAAACATTTCCAGAAATTGATGGAGAGGAGGATGAAGACAACAAGAAGAGGGTCATGATACAAAGAGTCATGGATTTAAGACAAACCATTAGTCACAGTAAATTTTATGAATATTTATTGCACCTTTTTTATGTATTTTTTTTTACAAAATTTTAAAAGTTCTAAAATTGTTATTTTATTTTTTATTTGCTCTTAGGTCACAATCTAAAAATGATGGATATTGAATCAACAACTCGACGACAGGAGGATATCAGGCCAATTAAGATTGAACGGGATGAAAATAATTCAATAGACAAGTCCCAACATTTTAATGATGATGATGATTATGGTGACATCCCCAACAATACTACAATTAAGACTGAAAATAATAATGGGTCCTATGTCCTTCAAATTGAAGAAGAACCAGAACAAGAATTTAGTCCCATCATCAAGGCAGTAAAGTCAATCGTCAAGACAGAAAAGAAGGATGATGATGCTGAAATGATTCGTCACCTCCAACTTGAAAATGAAAATGATGATTATGAAATAGACTCTGGGAATCCAGAAGAAAAGTTACAGTGTGCTAATTGTTATGAAAATTTTGTAACATGGTCTGATTTCTATTCCCATTGTAAAACTTGTCAAAAAATAAGTTTACTTGATAACCAAGAAGAAGAGGATGAGGATGATGATGGTGTATCTCTATCACAAGATCCATTGGAACTCCCACAAAATAATAATAATACTACTACTACTAATACTCATAAACATCATTTTGTTCTAACTACTGAATTTGGTGTCGAATGTTTAATTTGTGGGGCTTTGCCACAAGTTGCAACAACAAAAGTTGGCTCTAAAAAGACTAGCTACACATTACAACAGATTATGGCTGGAAAAATGAAACAAGATTTAACTCGTTCGGTTGTAGCTTCAAAAAGAAAACAAGATTTATCTACTACAAGATTTATTATGGACGATCTCACCAAAGTACAAGGAAGTAAGCCTACACCAATAATACTTAGCAAACCCAAGCCAACAACAAAATATTCACCTGGACCAGTTAATGCTCACAAGATACAAATTTTTATTCCACCACCACCTCCGCCACGACTACTACCACCACTCCCGAAAATAATGAGACCAGTGGAGAAACCAGTGGAGAAACCAGGAAGAAAGATCAGTGCAGAAAGGAAGAGAAGACAACATTTGAGTCAACAATTTTTGGATCTTAAAAGGGTCATGCCAAGATGTAAAGGAGAACATAGTCAAAAGTGCTCAAAAGTTTGTATTCTCACTCGAGCTAAGGCCTACATTAACGAAATCCATGTGACAGAACGTCAACTTATTATTGAAAAAGAGAAAATGAAACTGAAAAGCAATTCCTTGATTGCATACGTTGATGTGATGAACCTCCAGATAAACTCAGACAATTCTTGATGATGAGGATTTTTATTATAAAAAGTGAATATTTTTGTGCTGCAAGTGTCGAAATTGACGTCTATATATTTAATTGTATATTATATAGGCCAATATTTTTATACATGGTTCTTTCTTGTTTTTTTTGTTAAATAGTTTTTACAATACAATTTGTATTCCGACTTTTGTACTAGCATGTCAATTTAGGTTTTCTTAATTAATCTTGATTTAAAAAGGTTTTAAATCATCGTACTTGTACTACTAGTACTACTGTTAGTATTATTTATACCTACAATTTTTGAAATAGAATTAAAGTCTACTGCCAGTTATGTATTATATACAATTGTAAATACTTTATGACGTAATTATTTTCATGAACTATAGTTTACAATTTTATTATGTATCGACTAGTATAGTTAAATTATGGCTAAACTTAGTTTAGTAAACTATATGAAGGAACAATATTTTTTGGAAAAATGAAATAGAAGCTAGACATGACATTTAACATTACATTTAAATGTATCTACAATTTCATACTTCTTTCTTTTATGCATATGTACTATATAGGTAGTCCATGAATTTTTAATTTTTACAGGCTTAAGCTCATACAAATTGTAGGCTATATTTATGTACAATAGAAATATAGCTATAACTTCACCGTAATTTTTAAAGCCGAGAATTTAATTGCAAATTGAGTGAGCAATCATCATTTAATTTAATTGTCAAATAAATAGTCAGTCTCGTATTTTTTTTAAAAAAAAATTCCTCTCAGATCTATCAAACATGGCTATTAAATATATGAAACAGCAATGGGTCAAAACAATGTAAAAAATAGTTTCATTATGGAATGATTAAAGATAAAAAGGAACCTTCAAGATTGTCCCAGTGTAGAGCAAATAGCAATTAACATTCAAAAAGACTCAAAATCATAATTAGCATCAAGTCTACAAAAAAATAGGCACTCTGTTCTTCTCTATCCCAAGTCTCTCGTCTCGGTGCTGGTGAGATTACAAGTACAAAAATAATTTTTAATTACAATTAAGTCCCCCAGAAAAAGTTTTTGGCAGTGAGGGTAATCCTTATGATGGAAATCTAAATTGTTGTCTTCAATTTCATTCATAACTTCTTCATACTCTCGATGTCCTGATAAATTTAATTTTGAGGAACTCTCAGCGCCTCCACATTTATTGCAATGCATAAAATTAAATATAAAAAATAATCCCAATAATTGAAACGTCATTAAATATCAATTTTTGTCATTTAAAAACTCTAAACAATTTTATCTTGCAACTCAACTACTTTTTGTCATTCTATAGCCTTGAATTTGTTCTCAAAAAATCGATTATCTTTATTATTTTATTATCACTGCAGAATACATTGAGAGAGACAATTTCATTGACAAACTTTATCTCAAACTAGTCAAATAAATCCAACTTGTTCATCATTATTTTCAAAAATTGGCTCCCAAGTCAAAATGGACAGCCCGATTGCAACTCCGCAAAATTCCAACTCTGATCTCAATCTCGATGCCCTTTTTGACAGGGCTCAATTATTTCAAGATTTAGGACTGTACAGTCAAGCTCAATCAATCTACGAAAAAATTTACTCTCACCAGGAAGTGACTCTTGGCCCTTCCCATGAGGACAGTTTAAACACTTTACATGAAACCGCCAAATTGATTCAAATTCAGGGGGATTATGATCGAGCTTATGATATGTACGAAAAAGTTTATAATCATCGAAAAACTTTGTTGGGTCCCCACCACCCTCAAACGATTGCAACGCAGCACAACATGTGTGTCATTTTACAAGACAAAGGACACTATGACCAAGCCCTTGAGTCATGTCAATTAGTTCATCAACTTCAAAAACAAGTTTTGGGTGACGAGCATCCTGAAACGATGGGAAATGTTCACAACATGGCTTCCATTTTGGAACGTCAAGGTCGCTATTCCGAAGCTTTGGAAATGTTCCAGAAACTTTCTGAACTCCAAACAAAAGTGTTGGGTCCCCACCATTCTCAAACGATGGGCACTCATCATTCGATGGCAATTGTTTTGAAGGCTCAAGGGAAATTCGAGGAATGTTTACAACTTTATCAAAAAGTTTACCAACAAAGAGAAAAGAATTTGGGACCCCATCATCTGGATACTATTGGAACACTCCATAACATGGCAGGGGTACTTCGGAGTCACGGGAAATTTGAGGAGGCGATGGAGCAGTATCGGAAATGTCATGAAATTTTAAATTCCGCGCTTGGGCCCCAACATCCTGATACAATTGGCTCTCAACACAACATGGGAATAGTCTTGCAATGTATGGACAAGTATGGGGAGGCCATGGCACTTTATAAAGAAGTTTACGAAATGAGGCGTCAAGTTTTGGGGGAGGAGCATCCAAGTACTGTTTCAACGATGCATAATATGGGGAACGTCTTGTTGCACGATGGGAAATATGGAGAGGCAATAGAAATGTATGAAAAAGTTTTCAAGTTGGAGGTGGAGCTTTTGGGGGAGGAGCATCCCGAGACTATTGGAACGAAACATAACATGGCCACTGCTTTGACAAGACAGGACAAGTTTTCAGAGGCCCTAAAGTTGCATCGGGAAGTTTTGGAAGTGCAAAAAAGAATTTTGGGGGAGGAGCATCCGGATTATGTTGAGACGATCGAGTGTATCGAAGATTTGGAGGAAAGACTGAAGAGACCTAAGGCGAGGAGGATGAGGAAAGTTTAGGGGAGGGAAATTCAAAAAATGTTTTGACCCCAAAGAATAAACCAAATTAATTTAAATAATGTAAACCTATTGGATTTAATTTTGTCAATTTTAATTTTATTCAGTCAAATAATAAAGAAAATAATAGGATATTTCAATTAACCAATGAAACAGTTCAATTTAATTAAAAATTATTAATTAAAAGTAAATAATTAAAACTGAATTACAAAATTCTGGGTTTTTTCTTGAAATATTTCACCAAAATATGAATCAAATTCATGATCGTAATAAAAATTAATTACTATTGTTATTTTTAATTGTAAATTATATACAATTGACAATTATAAATATTATTCACAATCGAGTTTTAAAAATGGAGGTCCATGTTCATTTAAAATTTAACAGCAATCACAATCTTCAAATTTTATGTAAGGTTGAATAGGATCCCAAGCTGTGACGTAAGCTGGATCAAAAATTCAAAGTTAATTAATTTAAAAAATAATTCAATATTTAAATATAAATGTACCACGTGAATAATTATTTTGTCGATGTTTCCAAAGATCCAGTTTAACTTTCTTATTCAACAATTTAAATGCGTAGAGGCCTGTCACGTGAGTGAAAATGGGAGTAGTCCACGATTCCAGAGTCGAGTCCCAAAATTCCAGTTTCAATCTTGTCAATTCTAACAAAAAATATATCAAGTTTTTTAAGAAAAGAATTTAATTACAATTAAGACTAACCTTTCAATTGAAGAAGAGACGGAAGTGTCCGAAATCGTTCAACTTGTTCCAAAGTCATACTTCTCGAACTCGTGACCAGTTGGCGGCAAATTTCCTCTGGAATCCCGGTCATGGCCGAGTCCATGCTGACCGCCTGGGCAGTCTGTCCCTTCCTCACTGCAATCCAAACTTTTGTGGCCTTTGGAAAGGAAGGCCAAATGGCTTTGACTATTGGCGGAAAGTCCACAATTTGCATCATAAAAATTTGCAAGATGGTCGCCTGTGGAAATATTTGACCCAGATTTTGAATAAATTGAGCGGGATAAGTTGAATGTTCAATTCTCAAATGGTAGACATTCTCCATTTTATTTTTATTGTCCTCAAAAAATCCTTCCCAAGGAGTCATGAAATTGGCAGGAGGTGGCAATACTGTCTTCATACTAATTGTGACTCGAACTAAAGCCGGGAAATTTTCAAACAAGTTACAATTTGTTGGTAACATTCGGTGATTTGAAATGACTGAAGTGGCCTCATAATATTTTGAACTGTCACTAAAGGTGATGGCGGTAAGTTTAGAAAGTTTAGGAATTTTCAAATTAAATTCTTCAAGGAATGCCATGGGATGAAATTGTGAAATTTGAGTCAAAGTTTCCGCGCTTGAATTCAAAATTCCTGTAATGGCAGTACCCACTGGAGCCCACAAATCAGAATTTGTTCGAATTCCTTCAAAACAGAAACGAATATTTTTTAATTTTCGAGGTTGCGAGTTAGCCAGTTTACAAAGCCAAATTAAAGTTCCCGCTGATGGATTAAAATTTGCCGCAGTCACAGGAAAACTTTGTCGTGATGTGATCATGTGACCACAATTTTCGTGATTTTGATTGGCCTCTGTGGATGACTCTCCGGTATGGTCAACAGTGAAGCCCTCAAACTTTTCCAAGTTGACGGCCACCTCCAAGATATCCTTGACGATTGTGGCGGCACTTTGACCGTAGGTGCCATTTTTAAAATATTTCAGTTTCACCAATTTTATTTGACCACGTGATTCGGGGAAAAGTTGGAAACAATTTTGGACGGAAGGGTCACTGGAGATGGGGAGCCATTGATTGGGGGCGGTGTCAAGTTCCAAATATTCTAAATTTGGGCAGTCATGAAGGAGGAGCTTACGGAAGATGCTGATGGTGGTAAAATTTGAATTGTTGGTAGTTTCCAATGATAATTTTAAATTTTTTATTTCTTTTCCATAAATCCCCAAAAATTGTTGAACTGCATGAGATCCCAAATTCCCACGGCTGAAATGGTAAGTTGAACAAGGGAATTTTGACCAGGTGGGGGAATTTTTGAGAAAATTTTGAAATTGTTCAATCCGAGTTATTTTCCTCTTGTCCCCATGATTCTTGAAGATTGTGTCACTGTACGAGAGGGGAAATTGAAGCTTGACGTAATTTTGACAACTTTTGGACAATATTAAAGTCACAACTTTATTCCATTGAGTGGACACAAGACGACACTTTAAAATTTGGACACCCGTCATATTTTTAATTATTTCTTTGAGTACCTAGAAAAATTAAAAATCAAATTAATTTTTACTATTAATTTAATTTGAATGTGTAATTTACCACTTGATTCCGCATTGGGTCAGTCTCTTTAAATTGTGGGGCAGGTGATGGTGAGGTCTCAACAGTGACAGCCTGAGACGGGATTTTGGATTTTAAATGAGAATCCGAGTCATAGCCAGATGTCGAGTCAGTGTCAGTTTCATTTGACCCGGGGTCGACTTTGAAGTCTGGTTTTTTGTCAATTATTTCTCTCATCTAAATTATAAGCAAACTATTTTGAGCAAATGTTAAATAAATAGTTAAATAAACGTTTTAAAATTTGAAGGACGTACTGTAGTCAGCAAAGAAGGAAGGTCATCTTGGATTGACCCTTGACATTTATCCTGAGTTTGTTGTAAATTAATAAACTCAAATATTTTGACGAGTCTCTTGACATTCTTTCGAATTGACAGACTCCATTCAATTTCACTTAAGTCTTTTGCGTCAGTATTAACTACCAACATTTCAATCTGTAAAGTTTAATTTAATTATTTCAATTTTTAAATGAATAGCCAAAATTTGATCTAATGTAATTAAATAAAATTAACGTACAATTTTCATCAACTGGTGAGCTCTCTCATCTTTTTTGTCTCCTTGACTCTTCACAAAGGCAGAAAGTAAGACTTGATCCTCCAACTTTTGTGTCATCTCTCGTAGCCAATTTAATTCCGTCAATGGAGGCTGTATGGAAATTATTATTTAAATGTACAATTTAATTTTTAAATCCTTAGTAAAATTTTAATAACAATTAATCTGATTTAATTTAAAATTAATTAATTACTGTAGTCTCCATCAAAGAGGGGGAGAGTGACTCAGACATTGTTTGGAGAACTAAAATGAATTCTTCTTAACTTGTAATAATTAAGTGTAATAGTATAAAAAGGTAATGAAGTTAAACTGGTTCTTGTGCACAAAAGGAGACTGAAATGTTGAGGTGAGTGGACAAGTCAAAATATGAAATGAACGGACAAAAATAAACGAGAGAGCTCTTTTTGCCTAATCCCTTTCTACTGTATGCAAGAACCCTATTTATAAAAAACTTTAATCTCTATTTTATGTAGACTCCACAAGGAATCAAAATTTAAGCCCAAATGCTGAGAATGAGACTCTTGTGACCTTGATTTTGTAGACCGTCTTAAATACAGAAATAAAAATTCAAATAAATGTTTGTTTTAAAGAATTTATTTTTTTACTGTTCTATATGACCAGAGTATTAATGACAAAAGCGATGAAATTTTAATTTAATTTAGGAAGACATTAGTCATATTATTAAATAAATTAAATAATTAAAATTAGGCACTTTTTAAATAATATTCTATTAATATTTTAATTTAATATTATTAAATATTATATATACGGCTAAATAAAATATTTTTGTTACGTCAAGTCTTCTGACTTTTAGCTTGAACCAGTTTAGTAAAATAAAATCAGTTGGGACAAAATCCAAAATTAATTGTAAAAGAGTTTAGACCAAGTCCAAAAATTTAGTAAACTTGACTTTACAAATTAATTTATGTTTCAACAACTCCCAGTCAGTTTTCTGACAAGTTGAATTACAATATTTTGCTCTTTTACATCGAGAACAACTCATGGATGGATTTGGACTCCCACAAAAGCGACATTTTGGCTCATCATCTTCATGAAAAATTATTAAATTTGAGTCATGAACTTGAAGCCCCTCCAAATGTTGTCCACTCTCCGTGACCCCTGGCCCTGTATAAGTGGGATGGATAATACTGATGGTGGAGCCAAAACAAAGACCCTTTTTAATTTCCGGAGTGAGTTGAATAGAAAAGAAATTAATTTTTTGAAAATCTCCTCTCTCATCACACACAACACTCCCTATAGATTCTTTGTCATTATTGCGAGACCCCAAATAAATATCTTCCATGAGGGTCAACTTGATGACACAATTATTTTTTTGATGATTAAATTCTCCAGAATTCATCTCTTCAATTGTTGTCTCTTTGAGGGATGCTAATTTATTCTTCTTTTTGTTACGGGATGAAGTCTCCAATTTTGAATCTGGAATTTTGGAATTCTCATCCAATTTCCCCAAAATTGACTTGATTTCTTCCCGATGAGCCAGTACAATCTTGACACGATGTGAACCACTCAGCTTTTCCATCCAGGGGTCAATAATTGGAGGAGGGTCAGTTTGGAGAGTACCCTCAGCCGTTTCCTTTGCAAGGGGTCGTCCATTATTACAGACAGTGATGTGGGATGACTCAAATGCCAATTTTGTGACGGTATGTTTGTAAGGGAGGAAACAAGGCAATAACATTTTTTCTGCATCTTGACCCATTTTGTAATAATTAAGAGAGACAAGGGGAGGACCACGATAATTTTTATTGACTCTTGCTGAAGCTGCATCACTCGTAACTGCCATTGTATAGTAAGCCTCTGGTACATAAGGATGATCTGGAGGAGCTAATTTGAGAAATCTGAGAGTAGTGTCCACTTGTGTCTTTGCATCTGCTTGACTTGGCCCAGTTCTTGATTTGTAATCATAGTCGATTCTTAAATGAAGAAGTTCAATATCGTTGGGAAAATATTGGAGTGATTCCAAAGCCAATTCGGATGCCCTCAAAGAATCTCCATGAGCAGCAAAAAGATGACAATGTTCCCAGTGGAAATAAGGTTCTTTGGGATATTTCAAAAGGCATTGAAATAGTAATTCGTACATGTCTTCAAAATCATTTGCTTGCATTAATTTACAAATTATGATGCGTGCATCAAGATCTAATGCTGATTTTGCTGTTTCAAATCCATCCGTCACACTTTCCTTACAAAGTTTGAATAAAATTGGTAACATTTCCGGTGTCAAGTTGACAACGTCTGTGGCACTTTTGAAACATAAGGCAAAATGATGTAGTATCTTTGATTTTTCAGATAATTTCATGGATGATGATGATGATGAAAGTAGTTTTGAACCAATTTCAAAGTTTGTCATGGCTTCTACTAATATCTGAGCATACTTTTTACCTTCCAAAGCCTTCTTTTCAATTTCTGA
The DNA here is from genome assembly GCA_034700945.1 of Arrhopalites spinosus. Taxonomy (NCBI): domain Eukaryota; kingdom Metazoa; phylum Arthropoda; class Collembola; order Symphypleona; family Arrhopalitidae; genus Arrhopalites; species Arrhopalites spinosus. The sequence goes on from JAQIVZ010002410.1 coordinate 15,950, forward strand.
CTTGTACTGCCATATCTTTAGGGTTGTTGCTCTACATGATTTTTGAGCTTTTAAAATTGCTGGAGGTTGATCATCATTTTTAGGGTTGCGAACTGAATCATCCTTTTCTGCCAATTTTTTTGCATCATCATTTTCCATTATTTCTTTTGAAGAGAGTATTTCTTGACATTTTTGTGCATCTCCACCCAATGCAACTATTGCAGTTTCAATTTTTGATGATAATTTATCAAATTCTTCTATTGCCAAAAATGGATTGTTGGTACAAGTGTCCCAGACTTCCTCAATGGAATTTAATGGGTGTTTCATTTTCTCGTCGGGACAAATTTTTGGGAGGATGAGATGGAGTAGAGTAATATCCCATGATTCTACGTTACCCCTACGAATTCTTTTGATTGAATCTTGATTGGTCTTTTCAATTTCATCCAGTATAGAAGACAAGAATGAGGTGACAGAGTCTTCAGAGTCAATCCAGTCGTTGGATGTTTTGTCTTTGTATATTTTACGAAACAGTTGCTGCAGGGTCCGAGTTGCTTCTTGCAAGAGGAGTTGGAGTTGTACGGTGGACTCACTAAATTGATGAATTTCTTCCATTATCTTGAATAAAATTATTATTTTATAATACAAAATCATCATTATTATATACGTGGGCTACATAACAATTAAATGCTTACATTTCTATGTTGACGGATGATGATGGTACTTTTGTTGTTATATATAAGTTGTGGTCAATACCGATGAATCCTCAGCATCTTACTAGAATGGTTAGTAGAATCTAAACGAGAATTCAATAACAAATCACAATTAGTGTAAAAGACAAATATATAGCACACACAGGTATAATTAGGTATATACTTACGTTCGTTAGATGACAGTTATTGATGTTGTTCTTACAAAATCTTGTTGTGTGACTTCACTGACTGTGCCAAGAACTGGAAGACGAGGTGATGTTGGAGAATTAAATGTTTTAAAATCTGAAAACCCAAATAAAATATATTAAGGAGTGGTATAGTTAAATGATGATGATGATTAAAATCTACTCTCTTTTCTCGTAGGCGGTATCACAGAATTAGAAATGTATTTTACCTTGGATTTAACTGGATTACAAGTTGAGACTATGTAAAAATAAATGGCCAATAATGTCCTTTAATTGGTGTATGGATTAAAATAATGGTAACTTTACCACAATTAAAAATAACCAAAATTTTGAACAAAAGATTTTTTTTTGTTTTCTCTTTTTCGTATTTTTTCCCCGCTTTGTCCAAGGATGATTTTTTTTCCTTTCTTTTTTTTGATGTGCTATTAGCACAGTGCTAATGCTTTTTAAAGCTTTTTACATAATTTTACACTGCATCTTTCGTTTTTGAAAATATACATTTTGTAGAGAATTTAATTCTTGACATATCTGTTTTTGTCTTCTGGAATTTTATTTAGAATTGAAGATTCGACAGCTCAAAAACACCTCGTAGTTTTTTTTCAAAAAATTCTAAAATTCATATTTAGCTAATATTTAGCATACAAATTTTTAGATCATGTCAAATATTGGTACCTCAATGCATTCAATGCATTGCATTGATGCCTTCTAGTTTTAATTTCATGTTCAAAAAATGATTTTTGAAATAAAAACATGAATTTTGCATAAAAAATTCCCGTATACACTGCAACCCCAATATTATTAACACCGCTTTATAACCGATACTGTTCAAAAGCGTTTAAAACCCGTTAGCAATTAAATAAAAAAATTTGGACTTTCAAATGTTATTTTTTTCATTTGTATATAAATAGGTATTAATGATATTTAACACAACTTTTCCGGTTTTTTAATTATCATCCAACGCTCCCGAGAAATTGCAATTCCAATGTTTTATCTTTTGGCAGTGTATATGGCGCAATGCATTCGTCAATTCAAACGCTTTGACTTTCTCTTTGAAATTTTTTTTTTCTTCCACTTTTCCAATAAATTGCTGGAAAATTGTAATTAAAGGCTAATTGTGAGTCAATTTTGTCATAAAAATATAGTCAGTCTTGAACTTTACTGAATTACCATTCTGCATTGTACTATTGTACAATACAAACCAGCGTTGGCCCACCTTAATATTGACAAAATTGGAGAATTTCAAAAAAAAAATTCACAACAATTTTTGCATCGTCCAACCACAATTAAATATTAAAGTATCCTCATCGAGTCTTCCATCATCATAAAAAATTGAGGTAATTGTTTATCCACTACCAAAATAATTATATTTTACATCATTTCTCCTACCCTATATAATACATATGTTGAGTGTTGTGTCCTACATATCAAAAGTATAAACAACAATACTAAACTACAGAAAATATTTAACAATGTACATAGTAATGCTTGAAATATTTAATGACGATTCTATTTATGTTGATCCTTTTAGATTACTTGCAAATGTAAAATTATATTCAAGATGATGCTACTTCGGGGAACAATTTTGTCTATTTAAGGTGACTCCGTATAATGAAGACCACCCTTCAACTTAAAGTTAGCTGACAGTTAATCGGTAATTAAAGTTAAATACTACTACTCATCCACAATACCTTTATTAATATTACGTATATTATGTAAAATAGACTAATAATGATGATTTAAATATTTTCAACTACAGAAAAAGAGTTGCAAGATTGGACAGCCAAAATGGGATTATTTAAGTGTTTAATTTGTTCCAAAGTCTTCAACCGTAAAGACAATATGGAAAGACATTTAAAAACACACACTGGTGAGAAGCCGTTTGCTTGTCATCTTTGTGACAAGAAATATATTCAGGAAGTACATTTAAAGAAACATCAACAAACTCATCAAATTCATCAATTATCTTCCCCACCCATCCCTACAATAGCTTCCCCTTATTTTAGTCATGGATTCATGCAAACTTTTGCCACCTCTTCCTCACCATCATCATCTCATCGTGTCAAAATACCCAAACCACGACCCATCCATACAACCACCAACCACAGCAACAACCACCACAACAATAGTAGAAACAACAACATGTTTATGGAGAGGAGAAGTAACAAAATGTTTTTTGATTGTAAAATATGTTTCAAAAAATTTAATCGACGAGATAATTTGGAACGTCACAATCTTGTCCATACGGGACAAAAACCATTTAAATGTTCTCTTTGTTACAAGGAATTCACTCAGTCCTCCCATGTCAACAAACATATGAAAGTTCATGATAGTGAAAAGTGTTACAGTTGTCTCGTGTGCCAAAATTTTTTTACAAAAAAAGTTGACCCAGAATCCAAACATTCAAATATTTACTCTGGAGTTAAACTTTATTGTTCCAAAATGTGTGCAAAAATTTTAAGTGAACAAGTTCAGAGGGAACAACAACAACAAGCCAAACGACACTAAATGATTTCATTACATAAACTACATATTGTAAGATAATGTAATTAAAACTTTCCTATTTTCAATTTGATGACATTGAACATTGACATTACATTTTTAATGATTGTAATTAATCTCTACATTTTAATTTCCAATTTTAAATTGTATAATATAAAATTAAACAAGGTATACAACATAAATACACAACCACTTTGTACGAACTGTACTGACTTGACACTTGAATAAAACTAAAACTAAACCATTAGTGTTATTTTGTAAAAGAGTATAGGTAGTTCCTACGTATAGTAATTATTTTTAGTTATTGTAAATATTGTAAACAAAGGAATATTTAAGTAATCTCAATATATTGTACATATTACATTAAAGTACATTTAATTTAAATTACAATTAGCTGAAAATATGTTTCCTCTATTGAATACCTATATTATTATATAAGTACTGTACAATAGTACACAATGTAAGAGAGAGAAAATGATTCAGCAATAATTATTTTGTACAATTAAAAAAGTGTATGGAATCAAAAGAATTAATGAACATTTTGTTTAAAATTGCACTCATTAAATTTGGCAAGCATAAAGATGGATTGTTAGCATATTAAAAAGTTTAGCTGTATCAAGGACGGCGCTATGAAAATCTTTCGTCCCAATATTTCGGTCTTTGGTAAGGGGAGTCGGTAGGGAGTTGAAAGCTTCCTTTACATTTTTTTGGTTGAGAATGGAAAGGGAACCGTTTGGTTGTGTACAATCTCCGTGGAGCCTCTCGTCTTCATTGACGATCCAACCTTTTGTTTTCCCTTCTCGCTTGGGAATTCATTTTAATCTCCCATTGCCAAAGGCCACTCAGGGGGAGACTTGGACCTTTCTGTTTTTCATCCATTCAACTTGTTTCCATTTTTGAAACATTTTTAAGTAAAATTATTATTATTTTCCAAACAGTTTTTTGCATAATAATTTGTATTCATTTTTTAAAACACAAATATTATTGGCCCACAAAAAATATGAAATAGACATAGACAATGAAAAACTGAGAAAGAATATCAGAATAGAAATGGTTGACCCTCGGATGAGACCCTTTCAAATTAATTGGCAGACTTTAAGTTCCCAGTATTGTCAAATTCAATTCGGCTTTTGTCATCCCCGAAAAGACAACAGCCAGGACCCTAATACTCATTCGGGTAAAATCCCAGCCAGGGTATCCCCTCAAGACTAAAAAGAATTTGTAGAGGTCAGTTTGTCGGTTCATTTCCAATGAATTAAATCTTGAAATTTTTCAACAGGGGAAAAAGCCTCAACTCTCATTTTTATTTTTATTCATTTTGTCTTATCCAACAATGCGGACATTCACTGGGCATTTTAATGGAACAATTTTATTTTCGCTCTTCACATGATTCCATAAAAATATAGCACGAAGAGCTCAATCTCCAGAAAAATTAATTGGTTCTAAAGCGAGGGGATTTCTTTTATCAAAACTAGGCTTTTAATTAATTAACTGTCAAATATGTCTTTAAACTATTTTCAATTATTTATTTAGTATGGAAATAATTTGAAAATGATTATTATTACAATTTTATTGAAATAAGAGAAACAGTTTTTTTTATTTAAATAAAATCAAATTATTTTGTAAAAACATTTTAATTTTGAAATTACCAATTATTTTTAAACTACAATTAAAGCAATAAAGTTGTGATTGCAACTAGTTTAATTGAGAAAGAATTTTTGAGAAACATTTGCAATTCTCTGGATTCAGAAAAA
>JAQIVZ010002411.1:0-21065 GCA_034700945.1 Arrhopalites spinosus
AAATAAATAAAAATTCTAAATTCTAATACAAAACACGGTTCTGTACAAATCAACTAAGGTTCTGTACATCTTAACTAGTTAACGTAGACACTAACTAGGCAATGTGGACGTCAACTAGGTAGTGTCTACGCTAACTGCTCTGTACAAAATAACGACAACATATATATATGGAGACCATACTCATACTCGTTCGTTGTTTGGGTTTTTGAAACTTTACATTATTTTTATGTTTATTAGCTTCTCTCACAGTTTCACATCTTGACTCTCTCACTCCCTGTACCTCCTCCACACACACACACATAACATATTCATCCAGTAATAATGTATGAACAAAAGTTAAAATTTAAATTTAAATGGAACGATTAGTTGCCATACACAAATTCTGAGCCACATAAGAGAGTACTGTTTTTTAAATGAACAACTTCAAAGTATTAGCATATGTTTTTACAGATATACGACTATGTACGAATATTTTCAGACAAAATACTTTGCAAAGAGAGAGAGAGAGAGAGAGAGAGAACTAAACAAAGCTGTAAAATATATCTGTGCACATATTTCACAATATTGCAAAATCATCCTTCCTTTCCTTTTTTTTATTTGTCTCCTTCCTTCATTTTATTACTTTGGAATCAGTCTTATTGTCATGTACGTATAATGTTGAAAATTATTATCAGTAATGTCGGTAGAGATATTTTACAACTGAAAACTGTAAGATGGGAGCCATATCCATATTTGCAATTTTTTTTGGGAGGAAATGTCCTCTTTATAGCCCTTCCATGTCTCCTACTAAAATAATTCAAATGATTTGTTGACCGTATTTCCTACAGATGAGTATTTATGTTATAATAATTATTTTTTTGCTATTGGAAAAACTTGGTGGGATCAATGAGAATGAGAGGATGTCTATAATATTCCATTTTGAGAGGCATTGGCGGAAGGAAGAAGCTCGTAAATTTTATTTAAGTACTGTAAACCCCTCTCCCTTTTGATTATTTGGAATGAGGGGGGGAATGGATATTAACTGATTCCTATTGTAGACTTGTTTGAATAATCCCAAAAAAAGTTGACATATAATTTGTGTACTAAAACATATTTCACATCACATAAAGTAGACATCTTCACCTTTTATTCAAGTTTTTTTTATTTTGAATTGTAATTTTTACTAATGACAATGTCATATATATTATTCTAAGATGTGCCAACTCAAAAAAAAATTATTCTCCACAACCTTCGGCTCTTTTCCAAGTACTATCTTGTGTGTGAGTGTGTCTGTACAATATTATTTATATAGGTATCTAGATAATCCATTATAATAGTATGCTAATTACAACCAAGAACAAGTCAAGTACCATGTATTAAACAAATAAGGCAAGTAAATGATAATTATCTTCATTGAAATTCTGGTCATCCAAATTTTACACTATTATTTTGTATAAAGGGAGAGAGAGTGTGTGTGTGTGTCTGTATGTGTGTATGAGATTTTTATAAGTAAAGATCTTGAAAAAAATTAGTATTTTTAGTCTTTATGTGCTTCTAGAAGTATTTTAATGATGGTATGAGAGGGGGGGGGGGGCTTATTGAAGGTAAATTTGAGGAAAATTATGTACGACATAATAAAACCGCACAAGATTTAGTAAGGGTTGTACTGTACATAATACATTTACTATTTAGGTAGAAACAGAGAAGGAGAGAGGTAAAACATTTATAAATGGATATGGACGGAAATGAATATTTGATTTAGAATCGACTTTGGTTTCCGATTTCCGGTCCAAACATATTACTGGTACAGCATGCGTAGTCTGTACAAATAATATATTTTTCTAAAACCCCTAAAACAAATGCTCTTCCAAAATATTGCTCAACTACATTTTTGAGTAGAGAGACTACAAAAATTTGTCATGTTGTATTTTTCTGAATATTAAATATTGTTAATGTTAATTAATAATAAAAAACCTCCTTTTTTTCTTGATATTTCTCACCTGTTTGTCCCATATGGATTTCAATTAATTTTAAACAGTCTTGAATTCTCTCTACAAATGAGATGTAGATATTTATCCTTGTATTAAATTGACATTTAAATTTGTTCTCTTTTTTCTCTAAGAGCCGGTGTATCAAATTCTATTGCTTTTGTCGGCTGGACGGGGGCGAAGAAGGAACATTAATTCAACTGAATTAATCCAAAACTGTGTACACACAACACATTCATTGAAGAGACTCAGTACTGTAGTGGACGCAACAGGTTGTCAAATTAATGAGGTAATGACTCAATTAATTTTTTCCAATATCTCAATCAATAACTTTTTTGACACAAACACACTTACAATATAATAAACCGTTTTTCTCTAATTGTCCAAGAATTCAACAAGTTGATTATGTAATTGGATAGTATGTCATTACAATAATTGAGTTGAGTCAATTAACAATAATTGTCACGAGAAAAGACGCAAAAAACGAAGTAAATTATTGTAAAGATAATTCAATAATTTGTATTGATTCACAAAATTTCACACTACAAATTAAAATTAACTAAAGTTAGATTTTTCTTTCTTTTTTTCAGAAATTGTACGTGTAGAGAACGAAAATAAAACCACCGAAAAGTTTTTATTTTTGAGGAGGGAAGTGAAGAGAAGGTCAAATTACAAAATCACAACAGTGTAAAAGAAATACGTAGTGTCTCTCTGTCACTGTCAACAACAACAAAACAATGATAATAATAACAATCAATTAATTATTATGTAGTATTTCTTTTCTTTCTTTTTTTTATTGTAGCATGGTTCCCTTCCTTTCCAATAAAAATATTAACCAACACTGTCCTTTATATTTGTATCGACTCCCAAAAAAAGATGATAGAAAAATAGAGAGAAAGAGAAGAGAAATAAAGTAAAGAATAGAGGGAAAAACTAATTTTGAGGAATTCTACAATTTGTGCTAGTTGGAAGACGAGCCAAAGCCTACTGACACTTGAGTTGCCTCGTCTACACGTGGAGTTGGTATAGAAAAAAAATTACGTCATTTTTTGACTCTTTCATTGGACGATTCAACTTAACTCCTACACTTTTAACTGCAACTAATGGTACCGTCAAACCCTAACTAAGCGTTCCCTTCATTCAATGTTAAAGCTGTAAGAGTAAGAGGAGCTCCACAATTTTTAAACTGGTTCTCAAACCATTTTTTTTACTGTCTGTAACCTCCCCTAATAGTAGAATATTTATATTGATAGAAAAAGTAGTAAATTACAAGTGTTCAAAAATTTTGAAAAAATTGGGATCAATTTTTGTACATTAATTAAATCAATTTTAATTTTACACTTTTAAACTTTTTTTTTAAACTTTTTGTGTAGAGCTTGACTGTACAGTTGTATACATACAGAGAGTGTAGAATGGTGCACAACTATTACTTTTTTTTGTTCATCACGTACAACATTTACTACATGTGCAAAATTCCAACTACAGATATGACTCTCTCTCTCTGTCTCTAAAGCTATTGTACATGTTGAATCTTCTGAGTAAAGTTGTAAATTACAAACTGTGCTTTGTGCCTATGCCGTGGTAGATAATATTTACATGGATAGCTATAGACGGAATTATTATCCGTATGGTTTATATCAAGACCTGCCCAGAATGCCCATGTCTATCTGTAACTCCTCTCTCTACCTACATAAAACTTTTTTGTGTATAACTATACATAAAATATTAAAATATTTATGTGTACATTGTTTTTTCTCTCTCTCTACTTTTCCTTTCTTAAAAGGTACCTGTGGTACCCCCATAATACCTCATGTTGAATCTGTATACAAGTACAAGTAGGCAATGTCAAAGTCGCATCCTGGTTCTTCTTATTCTTTTGCTCAGTCGTAGTTTTTTTTTGTGCAGTTTTTTTCTCGAGTCTCTTTTTCATCTTTTTTAGCCTACAGCTTGACACATAATAATAATAATTTTCGTTGAAATAAAAGTAACAATGTCTTAAGGTTATGTGTGTTAGCTTGTGATGGAGAAGATTAAATTATATAAAGCGGAATGTGTAGAGTAAAAGGAAGATTATTCCATTCATTTTTTTTTCGTGTGTAGAATACTTGGAAATATTTTAGATTCTCTTTTATTTGAATCGAATTCTTTAAATTGTCATTATCTGACCATCATCAGTGATTAGGAAAAAAAATTGAAATAATTGTTTGATAAAGAAATTATTGACATTGAGATTGAACCTCAACTGTAGGGAAATATTTTAACCATAAATTATTTTTAGAAGAAAAAAATGTATTGTAAGACTACAAGGAAAATTAAATTAAAAATATAAATAGATTAGAATTATTATTATTAAATTATTTTCCTGGTAGAGAATAGAGAACAAGAAATTATTATGACTTTGCTCCCACTTTACAAAGGAAATTGATTAAAAGAACAAATTTAAAGGCGACATATATTTACAGTGTACGTACACATTAGTACACAATGTATTTATTTTAATATTTGTTCTAATATTTAATACTGCCATTTTTAATGTGGATTAAGAATAAATTTGTCATTCTGAGTTGCTAATCTCTAGTTTTTCCATTGACCCAGAAAACATTTGGGTAGAATTCATGACGTGAAACACTAGCCATGGCTATCTAGTCATGACTTTGTGTGTAGGATTCAGAAAAAAGATGAATTAATAATGACGTAATGAATGATCCTAGTTAAATATTTTTTTTAGTACGGTGAAAATGAAATGAGTGGGCGAATTTTCACGACTCCAAAGAAAAATGAGCAAGTGTACTAATAAACTGTAGACAAAACTGCATCATTCATATCTGTAGAGACAGAATAAATATAAAATTCTACCTCCTTTTTTGTTCAACTACCTCAATTAAAAAATCCTACCTAATTGTACACCTGGTAGGAGTAAGATGTTTTCTATTTTGCATCAATAAGTCATAAAAAAATATTTTAATTGATAATCAGGTACTTTTTTCAGTTGCAAATAGGGTGTGACGTCGTCAGTTGTTTTTTTGACGCTTCCCATTTTTTTTAGTTTTCTTGTACTCTGTCAGACTCAAACTCTCAGACTGCTTGTCTTCTCTCCCTTTAACTTACATGTAATTTAGACTGTAAAAAATGGCTTTATATGGAAATAATACTTTTAGGCTAAACTTTAAATCATCCCTGGAAGGTAAAATAGTTAGACTGACTGACAGACATGAAAATAATATTATTTTGCTACTTTTTATGCAAATATCATTATTTTTTTTATTTATTAATTATACACTTATTGTCTATTTTGTTAATAATTAAATTTGCAAAAACTTTGATTGATGAATTTTTCAATTTTAAATAAAAAAATAATTCCATTATTATCCATTCTTCTCATTTAATCTTATATTAGCTACTTGAGTATATGTATATTTTATAAAAAAAACAATTTGAAATTCCATTCATGTCTTGTTATCAAAGTTAATTTTTATCCTCAAACTGAGAAACATAGAAATGTTGTATAATCATGAGAGAGAGAGAGAGAGAGAGAGGAAATGTTGTAAAATGTAAATGAGAGAATAAGCCTTACTATAACATCATTGTGATGTAGTTTGTAGTTACAGTGGACGTTGTCGTGTTCCTTCTCCTCCTTCTTCTTTTTCAAGATAAAGAACATTTAAAATTCAAGTCTTCACATTAATTAGTTTTTCTTTGAGCATGTCAAGTGTCAGGGTTCGTTTTTGGCGTGCTAACATTTATAATGGCGTCCTCTCAACACAATATCACACGTACACTATTTATTTTTTTTGAGATAAATAATCATTAATATTATACTCGTTCCCAAAATAATGGCTTAACACTTTCATGTGTGATAAAAATTTGTATAGAATCTTGGAATTGCTATTTTTTATGTTCATGTAAATTTATGAAAAAAATAATTTGTTTACTTTTTTTTGCACTTGCACATAGACTCTAAATATTTTATATGATTCTTCATTTTTGTATGTGTGTGGTATATGAATTTTAGAAAAAATAATTATGATGATGAAATGATGCTAGACAAAATTTTTTTTTGGTAATGGAGTTGTCCATGTAAAATAATTCTAGGAAATAAGATTCTTGTAAAATGAGAGGAGGAGCTTCCTTGAGTTGAGAGTGAGAGTAACAAATTGTGTGTAGTTATATATTTTTCGTAAATATTTGTGTAATCTATTATACAAAGTAATTAGCAATGATTTATGATTTGACTAGCCATTAGTAAAATGGCTCCAGCTGTGTCTTGTAGACTGTAGTACATTTTGTGAGTGTAACTTTGTAATTACTGTTGAAAATTAGGACAATACCTACCTCGTACACACTTTTGCGTATTAACATAGCCTTCCATTGTTAATGTAAGGTACATACCAATGTAGCCAAAATTGAGGAGTGCGTGAGGGATATTGTACAAACTCTCTTTTGTTTGTATTAGTCTTGTAATTTTACAAAGAGAAAAGGGAAATAAATATGAAATTTATGCAAAAATCATCCTCCCCCTCTTTTGCGAAAATTACTTTTCAATGCTAATTCCACGGACTGAGGACCTCCTCATTGTGATTCACGGGAGGGGAAACACGTGGATTTCATATTACAATATTTTGACATTCTCCTTTTATACAATTGTTACACTATATAAATGACTACATGATTTTAAACATGTAGCTGGGTATTTTTAAAAAATTAATCTTGTCACTCAAAATCTTGCGTCAAAGTTTATCATTCTCTAGGAATTTTGCATTGAACTAAATTTTATCACGTTAGATATCTGTACAGTCAATGGGAAATTTTAACATCTAATCTAATCTTTTTTCCAAAAACAAAAAAGAGTTTTCAAAAATTGCAGTTGCAGTTAGAAAAAGTTGTTAAATTTCAATTTCAATTGAATTAAAATAAAAAGTCATGGAACCCTCCTCTCATACATTCTCCTATGGTCGTAGAGATATTAATGAGAGCATGAAGATGACACTGCAGATTAGTGATGAACCTACGTCAACTCTCACAGAGAGAGAGAGAGAGAGAAAACGTCAACATGACAACAGAAGAGAGGAGCGTGTCCAGTTTCTTTGAATTGGAATTAAGACAGTTTAATAAACCATACACTGATACATTCAAAAGTATTGACGTAGGGAATCTAATCTACTTTCAGTAGAAAAAAAACGTTTAAAAACTAATCTTAATAATACGCACAGTTAAAGTTAAGTGTGAGGGAAAATGAAAATGATAGTAGTATTAATTACAAAAAGAAATGTTTAGATTTTGAATGAAATTTAATTTTTTCCGCTTATTACTTATAATGCTTCTAGTACAGATGTACAGATATAGTAACTATTATGTGTATTCTCTTCCATAAAATATAATGCAGTGTAAGCGTATGCTTCACTATTTTGAAACTATTCCTAACCTCATTAAATTCTTATTTAAATCCTATTACTTTTTTTTGTGTTGTGTATACTTATGGATCATAATTATCCATAGTACAAACTAAACTAAAAGATTATCTTTTTTGCTCCTTTTTTTCTATCCCCCCTCTCTCTTTCTCTTTATTTTTTTACCATCGTACATATCCGTATTATGTTGTTTTATTCTCTCTTTGCCTTTGTCGGTAAAAGTTTGTCTATATAAACCTCAGTTGGGTATAATTCATGACAGTACAGTGAGAGTAGTAGTGTTGCTGTTGCAATCCTGTACAATACTGTACATAAAAGTTAGAGCATAAGCTGATAAGGGAAACAAACGTCAACAGTGTTGACTCAAGACAGAATGAGAGTTTAAATTCTACTTTATGTCCAGTCTAATGACATGAAAGATAGGGGGAATTTTTGTTTATAATTTAGAGGGAACCATTTCCGGGAATATTCCCATGAATATTTCTATGAGAAATTTATTTCAAAAATATTTGATTCGATGTGAATTGCATTACTATAAAACTACATCTATAGATAGAAGATAGAAGAGTATTTCTAGAATGTACGTATCTGTACACGTACGACTTGACACCTTAATGAAATGGAGGATGAAACTTATGAGTAATAATATCAATAAACACGTGCAATCCAAGAAAAACAAATGACAAGAGTAGAAAAGAAGGGGGAGGAGGAGTTTACAAGATGATTCTGTGTTGAAATGACGACTACAGTCTACAGACGAGTCAAAGAAAAATAAGGGAAGCATTGCAATAAGATGATGATGTTCCATCTTCATTTTATATATGTACCAAACAAACAATGGAGAAAAAAAATTGGTTTTAAATTTATCGTTGTACATGTACTACATGTGTGTAGTGTAGAGTAGTATGATATAATATTATGAAGATATGAGAAGACGTAGAGAATGTGAGAGAGTGTCATTTTATTTTATCCAGGATAGGAGAGTCCTTGTATACAAGAAAATGAACTACCTCCATGTGTTCTTCCGATTACTCTCTCTCTCTCTCTCTCTGCTCCTCGAGAATGTCAAGAGACGAAGAAGATAGAAGAGACAAGAGCAGAGAGGCATGACAAGTAAATGATGGGAAAGAAAAATCATTAGGAGAAATATGTTGTGTAGAACCATGTAGAATATAGGATTTGTATATACCCAAAAAAAGTTGGACTAGGCTTACCTTGGAGAGATGAGTAGGTCGGATAAAGAAGAAGAGGAAGACAAACATATCTGGATGTTATCATCCCAAAATAAACTTTGACCTGGAGCCAAGAAGAGTCTGAAAAAACTCCGTCAGTCATTGAAGGGAGTTTGGAGAGGGAACAACTACAACAATATTCTTTATTAGTCATCATGAGGCAACTTTTTATCCTCCTTGCTCTTGCCCTTCTCCCTGCTAATGCCCGGTCAACCCTACCCCTCTATCCTTTTGGACCGGCACAAGCTGACTTGACTTTACCGAGAGATATTGACGATGTTGCCTCCCCTGAATTTCGTCTTTCTACCCCCATCTTCTTTTTTGGACAAATCTACAATTCCATTTATGTAATTCCTTTTTAATTGCCTTTAATTTTTTGAACCGATTTTTAAACATTTATTTAATTTTCCACAGGTGAATCAAAATGGTCTTGTGTCATTTTTGACGGTAAGATTATTTCATACTAAAATTAATGTTTCACTATAATAATTTAATTATTAAAAATTAGTTAATTAATTAATTATTAAATTCTTTGGTGTGAGTAGGACATCCCAAGTTTTGTCAACATTCAATTTCCATTGGATTATCCAACAATCGCTCCACTCTACTCTGATGTGGACACTCGTATTGAAGGCAGTGTGTTTTACCGGTTAGTTAATTGAGTGTTTAAATTTAATTTTGTCAATTTAATTAAATTATCAACTCTTGACAGAGAAACACAAGACAACGAGTTACTCGAAAAGACAAGAAATCTTTTGAGAGAACAATTCTCGTCCGCAGCCAATTTCACTCCAAATAGTCTTTTGGTTGTTACATGGGATAATGTTGGATACTTTGACCGGAAAAGTGATAAAGTAAGTTAATTTTTTTTTAAATTTCAATTTAGAATCAACTAATTGATTATCATTGTACACCATAAATTAATTTAATTAGGAAAAGAGACAAAAAGAATATAGAGAAACTTTTCGTGATTTTAAAACAAGTTGTTCATTAAAAATTATTTATTGAATTAATTTAACCAACAATCCAATTATAGAAATTTAAAATGTACGAATAGAGAAAAGTTCAAGTTGAAAAGTCTTTTAAATTGTTGGGCACACAAAAAAAAATTTGACGGGGGCCTCGACCCCGAGCAGATGTTAGTTTAACCGGTATAATAATTTTTTGGCACATTTTAAATGTCAGTTTAAACTTAATTTTATTACTTGTTTATGTTTCCCAAGTCTGTTACCCATCTCTCTCTTGTTTTGCCGGCACAACTCTCTTTACTATTTTTTATATCTTTTTTTTGCTCAAAAATACAAAGTCGTTTTGCATCCTATTTTAAACTTATCCATAGTTAACTAATTAGACTGTGACTATCATCTCAACATGTGTCGAGTGTATAAAATTTTCGGCTCTTTTTTTCTATCATTTATTTTTTTTCTATATAAATTAAATGCTGTACTATAGTAGACATTGATGTCTGTCTCATATTACCTAGACATGCAACATTTTGCAAAATGTGTTCTCTCAGTTTTTTGGGGATAAAAGGTGAAAATATATGGAGAAAGGCTCATCATACACAGAACTTTTATTGCAAATGTAAATGATTTTTGGCACATTACTTTGTAAACATTTCATGTCTTGCTCATACTAAGTAATATGAAAACAACCCAAATGTTCTTTCTTTTTATAATTTATCGTCAAATGTAATTTCACATATTTTTTATAGTTATAAAAGAACAACCCTTTTTTTATTCACAAAAGTGCCCCCCGTACGAAAAATGTTAAGCAAAAATAAATTTTATTCGAAATTTTTTTCCTCTTTGATGAATTTATAAATATACAAAAGTTTAAAGTTTTCTCCATTTAAATTCGCAAATTAGTATTGCGGAAGTGACTTTTAAGTGGAGAGAGAGAGAGACGGTGAATTTTTTTGTATTCAAGATTCAAGTTGTACAGATAGCTAACAACAATAAATAGTCGATATTTTTGCAGTGCTTCCGTCTTTTAAAGAGATTCCTCACCGAGTTCTCCTTTTCAAACATTGTAAATTGTAACTTACGAGTACTACAAACTTTTTTTTCACCTTCGTTTCGTCTTTATATAAATGAGCCAAATTAAACAGACAATTATACCAAGTTTACATTTTTACGATCACAAATTTAACTTTAATGACCAAAAATCTGGTATAAAATAGACTACGTACTTCTGAATTGGTTGTGTGTTAAGTTTACATGATTTTGAGAGCTTTTAGACAAAAAAATATAATAAATAGGACCAAGAGCTAAGCTTACTTGGAAATAAAAGCCAGTCAAATTAAATAATTTATAATTATGTTTAAAATTTACAGTTGAATACATATCAATTAGTGTTGGCATCAGATGGGGGTGAGTCGTATGCAATATTTTTGTACAAGAAAATAGAATGGATTCAAGGGACAGGGAAGAACCCTTCATTGCCAGATGCGAAGGCACAAGCGGGTCTAATTTCCGGAAGTGGACTTCAGTGAGTTTTTCTTATTTAACAAGACAAATTCTTCGGCACTTTATTCAATTATTCATTTGCAAAAGGGTTATAAGTAATACATGTATAAACATTCCTTGTTATTTCTTTGTGTACAGTAAAATTATCAGAGGCTCCGGCACAGATCAAGTTTTCAGTCTCCACAAGTAAGTCTCTCCCATTTTGTTCTTTTTTAAAACATTTTCTTTTTTTTCAGCGTGCCACAAGCCGAGACGATTACATTATGCATTAACTTACACCCCTTCCTAATCATTAACAGTTTCCAGTGTACAAATTGAATAAGTAGTCTATTTGTAGTAATACAAAATACATGCCATGAATGTAGCCAAGATAGCCAGATTTTTTGAAGGGCTCTAAAAGTCCATGAGGGTTTTGCGGTAATTTGTTTTTTTTATGTGGCGGCATTGGTAAAATGGTGGTTTATGTATCGTATCTATAGCTTGGGTCAAAATAGTTATTCGGATAAATAATGATGAATTGAGGCTACAAAGTCATAAAAAGGCACTGTCATGCTAATGTACAAGTGAAGAATAATGTAGAGAGAGAGAGAGGGAGAAAAATATCTTTGTTATGAAATTGTTCCATGCTTGTCTTTCGAAAGTTGTTTTTTTTGAAATGTTAGTTTGTAGTGGAACATGAAAGAAGGGGGAGGAGGACTTAAAGTTATGATAACCTTCAAAACAAACCAGGGATGAATAGCACTTTTCCCCGACACGCTATATTTCAAACTTCCACCCGCTTCCCGATCAAATAAATCACCGGAAATGCCCATGTTCCCTTCTCTCTCTCCTCCTCTTTTCTGTCTTGTATGACTTTGGTCTTAACAGATATTTGCCGCCTCATTTGACGACCACCGAACACAATTTGTGATTTATGAACTTTATTCCGTCATTTATATGTACACACGTCAATTCCATTTACATCCACTCTGTTTAATCCTTCAAACCCCACTCCATCTCCATCTCCATTTTTTTGTGGTCTCGTTCTATTATAATCATTTTAAATATTCCTAATATACTCTGACCACTATTTTATGATTTTATGTAAGGTAGGCTAAGGCAATATATGTAGAGGACTTGTAGGAAAAAGTATAATTTAATTTTAACAAAGTATTTTCTCATCTCATGCTTTTTCCTTCCCTTTTCTCATTGTCAGTCTCAATAAATTCAAATCAGAGATGATTACAATAGACAAAGAGCATCTCCGGATGTCTTCTACGATCTTAAATGTTGTGGTTGGCTTGTTTCCTAAGTAAACAAAAATCATAAATTCAATTTTCTCTTTCTATGCTGCACTTTTCTATTATTTCTACTTCTACTATTTTGTTCTGTTCTTCATGTTGGCGTTCGAGTTGATGACAATTAATCTCTTGTCTTGCCTTTTTGTTCTTTACTTTTTTTGTGTGTGTAGAAACAAGAGTGTTCTGTCAGTTTGTGTGTGAAATTCTATTTTTCCATTTTAATTCAAGTTTTTTTTATGACCATTTTCTTTTTATGATTTAGTCTAAATTTTTTGATTATTACATTTTATTTTGCAGGCGTTCAAATTTTGGAGAAGATGGTGTTTGGGCGTTCCAAATTGGTCGTGTGAGTGAGACTGTTGGAGAGCCTGACCTTAATGTTGGCTTAGGTAAGGACACATATTTTTTTTGCAATACTTTTATACTCATGATGAGTTAGAATGTACTGTGTAGGTATATTTATGGAAAATTAGTTTTGAAAGATTGATTATTTTTTCTATTTTTTAACAAGTACTTGACTCTCTGAGTGATTTTTTTAGGCAAAATTTATTGATCTTTGCCAGACTTTTTTTTCAACATGTAAAATTAAACTGTAAATGGCTCTTACTAGTATTTGCAAAATTTTTTTCAAAAAAAAGTACAGCCTGTGCCAAATTAAGGCTTGTCAATACATACAAGGGTATTGACAAGTGATAAATAGTGCAAGTTAAATGCAAGCCACTTGGCAAAAAAAAGATTGAATTTATTTTAAAACATTTTTGTGAGAAAATGTCTGTCAGATGTTTAAATAACCTTCTAATGATTGTCAATGTCAACGTTCTTTAGACACATCTTCTGAAACAAGCTCCTCTTGTGCCCTCGGCTCAACCCACTGTCATAGTCAAGCAGGTCAGTTGCTTTTTTCTAAAATAAATATTCTTAGTATTAATAAATAATTAAATTTAAATTTTATTTTTAGAATGCATCGACTATGAACCTGGATTCTGTGAGTAATTTTCAATTTTTTTTGTGCTTTTTTTATTGGGCAAATCGATAACAAATTTTGGGTTTCAGGCTGTGTTTGTGGGCCAGGGTATTATGGAAATGGAAGAATTTGTCTTCAAGATGGTAATTGTAATTAAAAATAAATAATTATTTGTGACTAAATAATTTGTTGTAATTTAGGAATTCCACAAAGAGTGACGGGGAAAGTACGGGGAGTTTTGAATGGAATCAGTTTAGATGACTTGGATTTATTTTCCTACATTTTACCTGGAGATGGAAGATCTTACACTGCCATTGCTAAAATACCTGAAAGACTTGGATTTGACCTACAAACTTTGTCCATGATTGGAACCATCATTGGTTGGTTATTCAGTACGAGTGTACGAGGAGCACCCAATGGTTTTAATTATACAGGTTTGTCCAAAAAGAATTTTTTGAAATTAATTAATGATATCTAATAGCAGTCATTAGGAAGTAATAAAATAGGCCATAATTTAATGCAAAGACAAGTCAATTGGTCGTGAAAAGATATTAATGAGGTGATGATAATGTAATAAAATTTCTGAGGTCATGATTCTGAAAGCTCCTCTCGCCTTCATTATAGTGTGATGATAATATCAATAAACTTTTACTCAAGATTAGTTAAATGGACTTAATGGTGTTGATTATAGGCGGCGTGTTTAACTATACGGGTGAAGTGTCATTCTATCAGGGTCAAAAGGTGACCATTAATCAAATTTACCATGGTTTGGATGTCTTTAGTCATTTAAGAGTTGATACTAGACTTCATGGTAGTACCCCTGCAGTTCCGTGAGTTTTTCAAAGATTTTAATTATTTATTCAAATATTTTCATGTAATGAAGGTTACAGTAGATTTATTTAAATTTTATTTTTAGAGTCGGTAAATCCATTGAGATTAATGACTATGAGATGCAGTTTACTCGTACAGGTAAATAATCTTAATTACAACCAAAACCATGAATATTGTGTTGTGTGCAAGTTAATTGTCAATAACTATTTGTTGTTGTTTTAAAATAGAACCTGGAGTCCTTCGGTCTCGTTCGTCTCATGTTTATCTCATTGAAGGTAATTTAATTGATTCTAGTATTTTAACTAATAAACTGAACAGTTATCAAGACTAAATGTGATGTATCATTTAGGAACTTCACATGAAAATCCATTCAGTGTTGAACAAACGATTGAGTACACAGAATGCCCTTGGGCCTCGCCAGTGCCACCCGAGTTGGAAACGGTCAAAATGAAGGTGAGTCCGAATTAAATTAAAATTATAATTGGCATTAATATATTTCGTATTATTAAATAGATCACACGAAATTACATTGTTTATGATGTTGGACAACAAATTGCACGATTCGCAAGCTCCAGTCAGTCAATGCCCACTGAAGGTAATATTTCATTAATTTTTAACAAATCGTTTTGTATAATTCACAATCATTTTGTTTGCCCATAGCTCCAGCAGATCCATGTAAATGTGACAGACCAAATTCTTCATGTGTTGTGGAAGGGGATAATTACAAGTGTATTTGCAATTTGGGGTTAGTCTGTCATATCACAAGTACCCTTGTTCATAATTCATAACTAATCGTTTCAATAATTTAATCCTCTGGTTGTATTAAAATTGTAATTAAATTTTTAGTTATGAAGAACATCTCAACTATGAAGATGAAAATCCCTCTGCCACTGGCCATTGTGTTGATCTCAACGAATGTCAAATTGGCACAGCCACGTGTGACATTACTGCCATATGTACAAATACTCCCGGATCATTTCACTGTCAGTGTCAACCGGGCTATTCCGGGGATGGATACTCGTGCACAAGTAAATTAATCTCTTTTTATTAATTATACTGTCAATCTTGAAACAAAGAAGATTATCATTTTGTCTTGTTTAGAAATATTCTCATGTGCTGACGTTCAATGTGGACAACATGCCGAATGTTATGCAATTTCTTTGGGAGAACCAGAGTGTCGATGCCTACCCGGGTTTTATGGAGATGGACTATTTTGCTATCCAACACACCAGCATCATAGTCATCATAGTGAGGCGGGCTCTGACATTAGCTCTGGTAATTTTTTATAGTCTTTTCCCATAATTTGCGTATGATTTCTGGCTATAGCCAAAAATCACATATAACTATAGTTATATGTGAAAATGTGTATGATTCAAAATATAAGATAGTTAAATAACTTAAACATTGAATTAAAATTCAGAAAATTTGACGGAAAGATTTCGCGAAACATTTCCGTCAATTTTCCTTTCTAAATTAAGAAGCACTTTCTGCTCCTTAATTGAAATGGGAGTAAAAAATGGGTGTTTTATTATAGTAATCAAGTAAAAATTTATGTGTAAATTTATCTAGGATCATCAACAGATTGCAGACAAGCCAACATTTGTGACCCCTTCGCTGAGTGTATTTTTAGTAGGGCTAGTAGCTCTTATGTTTGTAGCTGTCGACCTGGGTACACCGGGGATGGAGTCGTTTGTCTTCGAGACACTCATGGTAAAATTAACTGAAAAATCATCAAAATTAATTCCTTACATTTAATTTCTTGCATTTTTTTAGAATCATGCGATATTGAGAATAATTGTCATCCCGAAGCTGATTGTAAACTCGATGAGCAGATCAATGAGTACACTTGTGTCTGTAGACACGGATTCTATGGGTTCGTTTCCTAATTTGCATAATTATTTTTTGAGTCATTTAAAATCAACAAACATCTTGTGATACAGGGACGGTTATACTTGTGCGAGATCCCGAGACAGCAGCAATTTATGTGAGAACCACATTTAACGTAATTTTTTGAAAGAAAATTTATTTTATTGTGTAATATTTATTTTTGTAGTTCCAGTAGAAGATGTCAAACCAAATTGTCTACTAAACTACTGTTGGTGTCCCAATGGCTATGTCTATGAAGACCTTCGTAATGAATGCCTTCCTGCTGATGACTCTACAGCAAGTTAGTCCACAAATTAATTAATTTTTTTACTCAATCAATCAATCTATAAATGATTATTTTTAAAATTTCAGTTGTTGGAGAGTCATGTGAAATAAATCCATCCATTTGTAATCATAATGCTAATTGTCTATTAATACACGATGAATATGCCTGTGTCTGTCAACAAGGGTATCGTGGTGATGGTAGACATTGTGAACCACAAGGTAAAATAATTTATAATTTAATTATGCAAAAAAATTAATTTGTATCATTTTAATTAATATAAAAGATATTTCAGACCAATGCTCCAGTCATTCTGAATGCAGTGAAGACGGGGAATGTGCCTACCTGGTCAATGAACAACGATACACTTGTAGATGTCGAGAAGGATTTGAAGGTAAAAGTTTTTCCTGAAATGTTGAGACGAATTAATTAATTAATTAATTTTTGATAGGGGATGGGAGAGAGTGTAAACCACAAGGGAATGTTGGTTGCGAAATTCTTCAAAATTGTGACGTCAATGCTTTGTGCTCTTGGGATTCTTCTACGGCTCGTTATGCCTGTGAATGTAAAAGAGGATACAAAGGAGATGGTTTGACATGTCAAGAAGATGGTATTCGTTGCAAACAAGTAATTTAAACTCATTATTTTAATATGGATAAATTTTAATTTGTTTTTATAATTATGAAAAAGGGTTTTGAAAGCGATGGGCACAGTTGCAGGCCAACAGTGCCTTGTTATCAGGATCGTAGTATTTGCGACACAAACGCAGAATGTGGTCCAGTTCAAGGTGGAAGGGAATGGAGATGTCAATGTAGAGAAGGTAAAAGAATTAATTAATCAAAATATTTAATTTTGCAGTTAAAATTAACTATATTATTTTTAATATAAATTTTCCAGGTTTCAGAGGAAATGGTTATGAATGTCAAGAGGAAGCAAAGCGAGATGGATCTTTATTATTCGTAACTAAAGGAATGTCTTTAATAAAAGTTCCTGTTGAAAAAGGTAAAAAATCGGATCCTTTGATTGTTGAGCCATTTCAAACAGCCATAGGTATCGACATTGACTGTCCAAACCAAAAGATTTATTGGGGCGATGTTGGAGGTAGAGCTATCAAACAGTGTAACTTTAATGGGTCAGAAAAATCACCATTCTTAAATAGTGGTAAGGAACCATTTTTAAAAAATTCTCTTTCTTTTGGATTAGGAAATTAAAACGTTAATACATTTTTTTTATTTGATAGACATTGGTTCACCTGAAGGCCTTAGTATTGATTGGAACTCTCGAAATATTTATTGGACTGACTCAATGAAGGACACAATTGAAGTGGCTAATTTGGATACCAAAATTAGAAAAACTTTAATTTCAACTGGATTAGTTAATCCTCGTGGAATTGCTGTTTACCCACGAAGAGGACGATTATTTTGGAGTGACTGGAACCGAAATCATCCCAAGATTGAATTCTCTGGATTGGATGGCAAAGACAGAGAAATCCTTGTTGGTGAAGGAATTGCACTGCCAAATTCTTTAGTTATAGACACTTACTCAGACCAACTTTGTTGGGCGGATGCCGGGACTCATAAAATTGGTAAAAATAATATTCAGTCTGTCTGTACAATAAAAATTGTTTACAAATAAATTAATTTGACTTTTTTAATTCCAGAATGTATCGGAGTTGATGGGAGAAATCGACGGGCTCATGTAATATTCAAATTTTATGACATAAAATGAACCTTGTTTTGTCTTACTAATTAATGTTTTTTAATCAACAGGTACTCAATGCCAAATATCCATTTGGATTAGCTTTAGGGCCAGACACATTTTACTGGACTGATTGGACCACGTAATTTTTAAAATTGTATTTTCTTAAAAATTATATTTCTAACTGAATTTTATGTCATTTCAGGAAAGCAATTGAGAGTGCCACAAGGTCAACTGGCGTTAGTGGTTCAAATATTGAAGTTCCACTTGGAGGAACTGGCAAATTATACGGCCTTGTCTTAGGTAATTTTTACAACTCTCAAAAGCATCATTAATTAAACATTATCATCCATTCATAAAAATTTTCTTTTTTTTCTAGTTCCACCAACATGTCCAGCAGGTGAGATAAATTAAATTAACTTTTAATTAAGAAAATTAAACTACATAATTGTATTTAAATCATCAGGTTACAGTCCGTGTGACTATAGTCCATGTGGACCATCCAAACTATGTTTACCTAGCATTCGGGGAGGAAGAGTATGTTCTTGCCCGGACGGAGCCCTTGACTGCCGAGATAGTGTGTAGTTAATGATGACTAATTAAAATTTTTTGTTTTTGAAAATAATAATTCTAATAATTTTTGTTCAATATTGGCTATAACTTGCTTTCCAAAATGAATTGTATTAAACAACTACAACTAAAATAATGGTTTAATTTTAATATAAATGTTTGTACAGACTCTAAAAAATGTCGTGTCAAGTTTTTAATTAATTAATTTCTTTCCATCTGGTTACTTGCTTTTTGTATATTATACACTTGTTTCTACTTTTTGCTTTTTGTATAGATTTTTTGTTTGTTTGTTTGTTTATTTGTGGTTCAACAAAAAAAATACTTTAGATGCTCAATTAAAATTTTTAAAAAATTCTCTTCTTTGTGAAATATAAACATGACCAAAAATTGTTCCTTGGTCCATTTTTATTTGAGTATGTATGGATAAGGATTGAGCAGAAAAATAAAAAGATAAAAAATAAAAAGTTGATCATTTTGTCCATTGGTTAAAATTGCATCCATTTTGTCATTATTTTTAGGAATATGCTAAGTTAAGAGAGTCCCAAAAGTTAAGTCGTCGAATCACGTCTTCATTCTCTGGATTCATCTTGAAAGTCCCGTTGACATTGAGTTCAAGATATTTAATTACAGAATCTTGCGGACTCAAGGGCTTCCATCGATGGCCATTAAAGTCTACAGATTTCCTGTAAAATTTAAAAAATATTTTAATAATAATTACATGATAATAATATTTTTAATTGACTTACTCATTGGTGGCAAAGTCATAAAATAATTTGACTAAATCTTTAGAAAATTGGTAGTCGGGATGATTTGGATTGGAAATATCCACCAAAAAATGCATATTAAATATGAGGCTGAGTTCATCACCTAAAATAATTAATAATGTATAAATTTTCCACAAAAATAATTGAATTAATTTCGTACCATGACTAGGACCATAGTGAGGAATTTTGAAGCCCAAAATATTTTTTTGTACCCAACGTTTAACTATTGAATAAATAAATTCGATGGGGGGAGGAATACTTCCATTTGGGGTGAGAGATGTAATTAAATGATAAGCCGACGTTTTTGGTTCATAGGTCAAATAATATAAATAGACTGGAGCATATTTTGACTGAAGTTTGGCTGCTACAAAACTTGGATGAATAAAAAGTCTGAAAAAATAATGAATTTTAATTTTAATTGACAAATTAGGTAGGTATGTCAAAAAAAGTATTTAATAGTTAACTAACCTGTCACTAAACATATTTGAAACTTTGTGAATATTATTTTCCATATCCAAATTCTCAACATTTCCAAAATAAAATTCTTTAATCTGACGTGTCAAATTAACTCTACTAGCATCATATTTAAGTAGACGTGGCAAGACTTGCAACCAGTTTTCATTTAATTGTCGCATAGACTCGGGGTCACGAGCAATTCCTATTTTAATTTTGACCAAAATTAATTTAATTAATTAATGTGAGAAATTCTTTTTAAAAAGTATTTACTGGCAACGTATAAAAGTCCTTCCATTGAGACAACTCCGTTCATCCAAGGAATCTTTGTCAAGTTTCCATTTTCGATCATTTGTCTCGGATTTTGGGACATGAAAGCTTTACTGTCATCAATAACTTCAACTGATGGTACAAATAAATTAAATTCATTGGTTGGAATTGGTTCACTGGCCTCACGGTGACCTTCGACTAAGAGACGACCATCAACTTTTTTTAAACAGGAAACTAATTCAGCCGTTGTTTCTCCAGTGCATCCAAATTTCCCGGCAAAATGTTTCAATTGACCTGAATTTTCACATTAATTGTCAATTGAATTGCCAAGAAAAATCTCACAATTTAATTATTATTTAATTTAATTATTTACCAAATTTATTCAGTGTGGATTCATATTTTCGCACTGCCGTTCCAGACATGCTCGCAGCCTTGTTGAAAAGTCCTAAAGAAAAATTTCAGATTTAAAATTGTTGTCGACAATTAAATAGTATAATAATTTAAAATAATTATCACCTTTGCTCATTGGAGATAAAAGATGATAATGAGCGCTAGCTCCTCCGGCACTTTCTGGAGGCGGGGAAAAATGAAAATGAAAATCTTCCAGTAAACAATTATTCAACTAATAAAATTACTAATGAAAATTACCTCCGAAAAGTGTGATTTGATTAGAGTCGCCTCCAAAAGCCTCGACATTGTCCTTTACCCATTTCAAGGCAAGTGCCTGATCCTTGAGTCCCTGATTACCTCTAATAAGACCATCACCAGTTGATAAAAATCCTAATGCCGCCACTCTATAATTGAGTGTCACCAGAATAACATTGTGATCTAAAATGTATCCAGCACGATAGAAATTCGACGACCCGCCCATGAAAAGTCCGCCTGTTTTCATAAAAGAAAAGAACATAAATGAATAGTTCATAAAATAATAATTAAATGTATATGTTGTCGTTATTTTGTACAGAGCAGTTAGCGTAGACACTACCTAGTTGACGTCCACATTACCTAGTT
>JAQIVZ010002412.1:0-21062 GCA_034700945.1 Arrhopalites spinosus
ACCTGCTTCTTAATCTTTTAACACGTCGAAACTAGGGGAAAATTGCTCCATAAGAGACAATGGGAACTAAGTCTGCCCCTCACTGTACATGGTTCCTATCAATCATTCTTTCTCTTTCTATTAATTTGGCTACTGCTCAGTCACAGGTGTGGTCAAATCAATCTTTACCAAAATAATAATTGTTTCTTAATTTAATGAAGCTTTTACATAAAAATTGCATTTCTAACTTTATTTTCTTGTCCTGTTTCTCTGTATAATAAAGGAAAGATTTTCTTTTTGTGCAGAAAGTTTTCTTCTTTGAGTCTAAAGGTACGTGACTTTTTTTAAAAATACAGAATAAATGGAGTCTCACAAATCCACTCTAGAAATATTGATAAAAATGAATTGAAAATTGATTGAGATGACGGATGAATTGATAGAGAACACACAAAAAGTTTTTTCTTGTTGTTCTTGCTGTAGGATGCGGATTATACTAACCCAGATACAAGAGACTTGACTGTACATGTTAGAGCCATTGCAAGAATGAAAACCCGGTTTCAAATCACACTATTACACTTTCCAGACCAGTTTTTTTGTCTTATTCAATTCACCTACATAATTTTTCTCAAATCTCCTACCTCTACCCCTTTTTTTTGCATCCCCAGATGATGAGGATGACACAGAGAGAGAGGAATGAATGAAAACTAGTCTATATGGAAATGATCATATTTCTTATGGTTCTCTTGGTTGTGGTGACTTTGACTCTGACTCTCAAAAACTCTCATCTGTGCCAATAAAACCAAATTAAAGTTTATAATGTAACCATGAAAGGAAACGCAGAGAGAGAGAGATGTAAATGATACGGACATACTGATTGAACAGGTTCAAACAGGTATATCAGTGTGCAACATAATGATGCACTACTTATAAAAATTACGTTTAGCCATGTGTGTACATGTGTCTGTGCAAAAAAAAGATAAATGATGATGCAAAAAAAGAGAAGATCCTATAGACAAATATTTTGTGGAATTTCTGTGGAGGCAAGTGTCCCTCTCCCCTCCCCTCCTCAATGCTGAAGCTAGTTTGCTCCTGTTGCTAAAGGGAAGAAAAAGTTAACTAGAGTTTAAAACTCGTTTCATAATGGTTACAAACTTATCTGTACAAACCCCCTCCCTATGGTTTAAGCTACTCTCTTATTAATTGTTTGGTGGAGAGATGGTCAAGTGCCAAAAAATAGTTTTTTCGTATTTTGCTGTATGTACACACAGTAAATTGTTCGTAGGAATATTACGTTCAATATTTTTTAAAATTTTAAATTGTCAGAAATTTAAATGTACGTACATACACTCCATATGTAAAATTAGTCAAGATATTTAGCAAGATGGTTTGTAAAATAATAAGAGCAAAAGATAAACAAGGAGACTACAAAGATTATTACAATTTAACTTGATGTTCCTTACAATCGTAATCACAACAGAGAGATAGGAGGGAGGGATATGTAGACAAGTTTATAGAGAGAGATGCAAACCCAAATCTTTATTTACATTGGAAAAAATGCTACTCATCAACTTTTTCTGTAACTTGGTCTCTTGGTTTGTCGTCAAACATATTCTCCTGACGATGAGTGTACCTACTTTTTTGTCCTAGAAAAAATTATAAGGCAACAATCCACCCAATCAAAGTCAAAATCAACACAGCGTGTTATAACTTACGAGTTATTAACAAAGAATTTTTTCAAAAAATGAGAGACAAGTGGAATGTTCAACTTATGGTACTTGCATGATCATTTTAAAAGAATTAATTGACAAATAAATAGAGAATCCTACATAATTATTGTAGTTATTTAGTATTTAGTAAGAAAACAGACTGACTGTATTAAGGACATGACTCTCATCACCTTTAACCATGTAATTTATCACTTATTATTATTTAATTAATTCTCCACAAAAATATTAAAGATTCCTTCCTTAATGTGTGTAGGATGCGAATGGCGTAACAAATTTTTTAACCTCACATCAGTCTCTGTTCCATATTTTCCCTTTTAATTGAAAATGTAGTGTAGGATGAAAATCAAAAAATGGAATTTACAGGATAAAAAGAGTCTAGAACCTAGATAATGGTGATAAATAATAATAAAAAAACCACAATTAATGACATTTTCATGTTAGATACAGATATACCTGTGTATTATGATTATTACACAGGATTTTAAGAAAAAGTAAGACGAGAAGATTCTGCCTTGCGCTATTAACTTGCTAATTTTTATCCACATTTAATGGAATCATTGAGCGTAAATATGGTACTCATTTTTGTGGGTCAATATTAGACACAACATAAACCAACTTGTAACTTTACTACACTACAGAATAGTAGTCGGCTTTTGTTTAAAGCTCTAAAAATCTTTTTAATGTAATAAAAGATGAGACCTTGACTTTTAAATCTCTATTATCCATTATACCACATTTAACACTTAATATGGAACACTATGAGATAAATTTAAGCTTTTGAGACGTATCTCAATCTAAAGAAAATCTTTTACAAAATATATTTATCTGTGTATGACACATAAAAAAAGGATTTGAGGGGGATGAAATAAAGAGGAGATTCAATTCATTCACTTTTTCTCTCTCTCTTGACACGACGAATTGCATACACGCAATCCATCAATTTGAATCATATGCCCATAAAGTATTACCTATTTTATTTAAATTTAAAAGATTTTTTTTTCTCCTTTGAAAAAATGTTTTGTCGTTAGACACGGAAGAAGTGAAGATGAAGAGAGAGAGAGAGGAGGGGAAATGGAGTTCAT
Organism: Arrhopalites spinosus; assembly: GCA_034700945.1. Classification (NCBI taxonomy): domain Eukaryota; kingdom Metazoa; phylum Arthropoda; class Collembola; order Symphypleona; family Arrhopalitidae; genus Arrhopalites; species Arrhopalites spinosus. The sequence goes on from JAQIVZ010002412.1 coordinate 2,789, forward strand.
TGTCATTGCTTAGAGATACAAGACACTGTCTTGAAGACAGTCGTGTTGTGTTACAGTGGTACATACAACAATTGCAACAAAAATAAAAGCCTTGACTTAGTGAAGCAGTTCGTGTGTAAAAAATGGGCCTTGAATTCGTCTTGTTCTACAAACGACTCTCATCATGTACCATATAGATTATATAGAAAGGGTTGAGGTAGTGAGTAAACCAAAAAAAACAGAGAAAGCTGTTGGACCAAAGTCTCTTTAATTTATCCACAAAAAATGATATGGTTCATTACCACTCACTAGTCTACTACTCAAATGTATTACATTTAACTGAGAATAAAAGTTTTAACTCTTTTTTTTCTTGCCAACTCAAAAGTTCCGTTATATTTCCCTTCTTCTCTCTCTCTCTCGGTGTGTGTACAAAATATACGAATTGACTTGTATGTGTTATTATGTCACAATAATCTGTAATGGGATTTTTTTTTTCATACAATGACAAATCTAATTTTTTTTCCAAGACTTGCCCACACAATAAAAAAAATTGTACTTTCTACTTCAATTTATAGAAAATGATGACAATTTACTTTTCTATTTATTTATAATAAATGACAAAGTCTCATTGGAACAAATAAATAAAAAGATTTTAAAATTTAAGACTCACTGACATGGGAAAAAGTTGAAAACGCCCAGTTCATTTTTTTATGAGTTTTAAATACTAAAAAAAAAGAAACATGAATAATTTTCTGGTTTTTAGTCTTTAAAACAAGGTAAAATAAATAAGATTACAATTTTTTTTCTTGTTGTACATACAACAAGGACAAAAAAAAACGTGTAGCTGCAATGTAAGGAGTAGAACAAGAAGTAAAGAAGAATTGCACACATTTTAATTTAACAATATGAATCAAATGCATATAAAGGAATGCACCTGTGATTTTTTTGATGGAGGAGAAAAAAAACCTCACATAAAAAAATGGTCAGTGGACTAACCATCAAAGTGACGGAGAAACAAGAGTGGCTACATAATTGAAAGGTGTACCCGTACAGAGAGACATGCTTTTGAACGAGTGGTTAATTCATTTTTTTCCCTATAAAAATGACTCAGGCAGGGGGGGGGGGGAATTGTAGTCTGTAATAATATACAAATAGCGGTTAACGGTGAGGGTGTTCTCTTTCATTAAAAGTAGTAGTAAACTTTCTAGTACAGACCAAACTGAAAGTTTTTTGGTGACTGTAGAGAATTTTAGCTACCTCCTTTTTGTACGCTCTCTTGTACTTGTACATCCTCAAGAGAAGTTTTAATGCATCGACCATAAAAATGAAGGTAATATCCTAGACATTCTTTTGTTCCCTACAACTCCACACACAGTACAACAATATGCGTGAAGACACACACTTTCTCATCCATTTCTCATACAAATCATCCCTCTCATTGTCAATATCATAAAAAAAGTGCCCATGTTATTACTTTTCTATGTATGTAATAATATTACAAACAGTTCTTATTAAACGAAGGGAAAAAATCTAGTCCACTTATACTCTTTAAGCTTATGACGACTCACGACGCCGGAAGGGACTTGAATGAAAGGATGGTTAAATTAAAATGAAAAGTGAAACTCTACACTTTTGTCTTCTTTTTTTTGTTGGAAGGGAAGAAACTTATCTGTAGTTATAATAAATTATATTATAAATGAGATAATGACTTAAATTATTAGTTTGGATGTTAAAAAAGATAAATATTATTAGTATTAGTGAAAGAGAGTTGTTGAAGGGAGTAATGAACTTGAGGGAAATAAAATAATTAAAATTAGAAGAAGTGCTTAAGAAAATGTAGGACTTACATGGTAAGGAATTTGGTCATCCTCTTCTCCATGATTCTAATAGTGTCATCCCCCTGGGTACTCATAATGTCACAAAAGATTCGCTTGGCACAGGGAGTCTCTTGCCATTTGTCGTAGGAGCCGCTCTCTTGTAATTTGTTGAGAAGGCTACTTTGACTCACTTCAAGATTGTCAAGGATTTTGTGTAAAAAGCCAGAATTTTGTGATGGTGAGTCTAAGGTCATGTCATTAGTAGTGATTGACCTGTGTACTCTGGGATGTTTACCAATGTAATTTGTAGGCCAGTGTCCAAAGGTATAGGGACCGTTGTCTGCCCAGCCAACCTCCCGGGTATTATCTGTAAAATACCAAGCTAGAGCTAGAACTGTGAGTGAACCAAAAGCAAAGGCAGCCATAGAGAGGGCTACTGCTACATTCGTTAAGTCAGAATCAGTAATAAAAGGTGTGCTTTTACGTGTGTCAAGTTTTTTTTCCAACAAGGGATGTGTCAAGGGAGCCTCAGTCTCGTAAGGATTTGTGTGAATGGAGGTCAAAGTACGATGGAGCCAACCATCCGAATTTTGTGCAACAACATTATCAATAAGTGATCGTTTACGACGGGAATAAGCAGAAGGTTCTAGGAAAGCTATCTCACGATTCTTACCGCTAACGTACCATCCAAATATTAATGCCCCAATTATGACTACACTACCACCTAATATTATTGCAGGAATAGCAACTTTGGCAAATGTTTTAACTTTACTTATATGTCCTCCTCCCTTCCCTCCCTTCCCATGGCGATCCGTGTCATCTCTGTCCGACCGGGTTATCTTACTATTGTCCGAATTGTGATTCTGTTGTGAATTTGAATTTTGGTTTTGATTCTGGTTCTGATTTTGATTTGAATTTGAATTGTAATTGGAATTGTATGACATTGGTTTGATTTGAACTTGATCAGATCGTACATTATTATTATTATTGGCTACACCAGAATAATAATTTTGTCTTCTGTTTGGTTCGGGGTCTTCATATTTAACTTGTTGTTTCTCAATTCCATGTTGAATAATACTTTGGAAAAAACTGGCTTGATCAACTTCCCCATCTGTATTTCTCCTCCTCCTTAAATGAGCCACTATGGCATGATCTTTATCCTGAGCACTTTTTGTGGATCCGGCAAGGAGACTTGCTGACAGGGCTGACTGAGAGGCAGCTGACCCTGCTGGTTTACCCGTCCTCCTTAAAATTCCAACCTCACGATTTGACTTGGATAAATACCAACCAGCAGCGAGGGCACCAAAACCAAGGAAGATTCCAGCAGTGGTTAAAATTGGGACGACCACACCTGTCGTATCAATTCTCTCCATTGCTTTCCTATTAATTTGTAAAGATTCCATCAAACGATTGGCATAAGTTCCCTGCTTCCCATCCTGCTTGTTCTTATTATTATGCTCTCCATCTCTGTCACGATGACGATCCTTGGAGTGAGATTGTTGTTGATGATGATGTTCATGTTGTTCTGATCCACTTTGGAATTGATCAGCTGGAATAGGAACTGGGACAGTGAACATTTGTCCTCCAGACAAATAAGTTTGAGGTTGAATCACAAATTGACTTGGACTCACTGGTTGAGGTCCACCAATAATATTACCACCACTATTTCCATTCCTCTCTTCTAAAATGGCTGGTTGAGCTTGTTGTTGTTGAGGAATGTGATAAACTGGACCGGAAATAGGGACGACTTGTCCATTTGGATGGTGTTGAGCAGCTGCTGTCTGAGCAACAAAATGTTGGGATTGCATAGCAACTTGTTCCTGTAATTGTTGACCAATGGAAGTTCCAGTTGGAAGGGCTGTAGCAGCAATGGATGCAACATTTTGTTGGGATGATTTATGTAATAAAGCTGGAGTGGCTGATGGGTTTGGGGAGCTAACGGTACCCTGTCCAGACAATGGAGTAATCGAAACTTGTGGGTGAATTTGTTGTTGTTGACTTTCTTGTTGTTGTTGTAAATGACTTTGATGTTTGGACAAGATATGTTGTTTGTACTCTTGCTCTTGTTGTTGTTTCTTTAATTGTTGTAATTGGTATTGTTGTTGAAGTCTTTGAATGGCCGCAGCCGCCTGTTGATAATTTGGTTGAGGATGTTCAGCTGAAGAGGAACTATCAACTTCCCCGCTCCTGGATGCAAATTGTGTTTGTTGATATTGTTGTTGTGTCTGTTGTGGTGGTTGGTAATGATGATGGGTTTGGTCAGCTGGGGCAGTTGGTAATTGAGTTGGATTGTAAGGCAAATAGGTCTTACCATCTGGCTGTAGGACATACATTTGACCCTGTTGCGGAGTGTAAGAGAATGCCGTGGCTTGCTGGCCATTTGGGTATTGATACACTTGTCCGCCTCCTCCAACAAGTTGTTGTTGTTGAGCTGATGCGGCTGCATACAAAGCAGCAGTTAAATCTTGTCCCTGTAGTATCGTCGTTTGACTATGATGAGAAGTTTGTGGTTGAGTTTGAGCATAGTAAATTTGAGCTGTTTGTGGTTGTTGTTGAGACAGGCTGGAAGCGTCAATCACTGTGGCAGTTGCCGCTTGTTGAGGCACTCCTTGTTGTTGTCCCTGTTGTTGACTAGCTCCACTCAAATATTGTCGAGCGTCTTGAATTAAAATTTGACGTTTACGTTGAGGATTAGCAGGACGATTATTTGGGACCAAGAAATTCTTGATGACACGGGCATTTCGCCAAGTATAAAATTTGTCATGTTCATCATCAGGCACACGAACTCCCTCAATGGTACGAACACCATCTTTGTCTACTGGAGAGGCATTCAAACTTCTTCCTCTTTTATTGCCCCCAGTCCCATTAGAACCTCCAGAAATTGTGATGGCTTGGGATGACACCACAACCGGTTTAGGGACTCCGGAAGCTACGGATTGGTCATGAAGTTCACCAAAAAATAACTTTCTTGCATTTGGAGTTCTTCCAGGACGTGCTGATATTATTCCATGTTTTGTTATTATTTGAGTATGAGGGGCTGGAGGTTCTGATGGAGTCTCCAATGATTTTAATAAATGACTAATTGAGGATGAAACTTTGTCGTCATTCAATCCATGTGATTCCTCTAATGATTTTGAGAGGCTTGTGCCAATCAATAGGAACACAAATAATAATACATGGCTTCTCCAAATCATTTCTGTTTTAACTAGAAAAAAGAGTAAAGTTTTAAAAAAAAATATTTCTTTTTTTTTGTACACAAAAAAACACAAGCACAAAGAGACAAAAAAAAATCACAAAAATTAAATAAATTCACAAAATAAATTTTTAATTGTAAATAAAACTTTTTTATTAATTTACCTAAAAAAAGTTTTATCACTAATAAACTCTTCTTCTTTTCTTAAAAAGGTTGGCCTCTCCTTTTTACGTCTTCATGGAGAGTCACTAAAATTTGACACGAGGGGACAACACAAAACAGAGAAAAAAATGACACAATCACTAGAGGAGAGTAAACGAAGAACAAAATATTTTGTGAACAATAAAATATTTCCTCGGCTACTAACCAAACTACTAGAAAACCTCTCCTTGTGTATTAATCTCAATTAGCCCTTGTCACTTGCCTCAGTCCCAAAAACTAAATGAACAGCCTTTGAGTTGGACAATCGGAGGTGATCTCTAAAAGAGCTCAGCCTCTCTCTCTCTCTTGACTTTTCTTGTAGTATAAAGTTTTTCTATAAGGTGACTAAAATGCGTGTATCTTGTGTATCGTTGGGAGTCTCTTCTCAACATGTTCATGGGGGAATAGACCGGATGGAGAAAAAGAAGGTGTAAAGAAACTGGCTGTGTTTTGTGTGTCAGCAGAACAGCAACAAGTTGCTCGGCTTGGCAATTGGCAATGGCATTGCCTCTCTCTCTCTCTCTCTGTGTAGAGATACCTAAGGTGGCCAATCTCTTTTAATAATATTACAATATGAATATATACTTGTCTGTAGCGTCATCACATTTTGAGCCTGTTTGGTTAAAGTCTCCCCCCTCCTCATCTCCCCCTCTCTCTGGGTCTTTTTGGTCTCTGAGTCTCAGCATCAAGATAATATGAGTTTTTATTCTTGTTGGTCATATCTGTATTCTTCTGGTTGTGATGATATTCACCGCCACTACCACATCAACATGGGCATGAGCATGACTGTTATGAATGAGGATCATACATATTCTATGTACTAGACGAACCACAACCAAAAACTAAACTAACAACAAAAGTCGTTTTAAGACTCAGAATCTACACATGAAATTGTTTATATAATTCACATATACTCTATATAGCCCTTCCATGGGGTTTCATTTTACTTGAATCCATAAAAAATACCATTTTAATATATTATCAAATGTATACATTCTGTATATATATGCAAAAATTTGCACCCTTTTGCTTCTTGGTGGACATTTTGCCAAAACCTAGATTCTTTTTTTTGGAAAAGTCACCCAAAGCTCGAGTTACACTTTAGTTAATGTTGTTTCTGATAAATGAGAGTTAACCTCAAGAAAATATTTTCTTTTCTTTTTTTTCTCACTTTTTCCTCAAATTCTCTTCTCTCTGTCAAATCACCTCAATTTTTTCTGTCACTTGTCATCGGCATCAGCATCGGTGTTGAATTTTTTTGAAACATTTATTTTTGTCCTGCAACAAAAAGATGGACAAAGATCCGATGAATTAAAAATAAATAAAGTTGATAATGTTTTTTGAACAATGGAGAATTTATTTGAAAAAATTAAAAGATAATCATAAATCAGAGCATAGAGTTGATGACTAGTTACTTAAAAAGCTTTTTGGTTGAATAAAGAAGACTTCTGGTGTCCTACTTTTCTTATAGGATCACATTTTGCCCTTGATGTGTGTACCGTTGTTGTATTGTGTAAGATGGGTTATAAATTTTTACTCTATTCTCACTTGTTTTTTTGGGTTGTTGGGCATTGTTTAACAAAATATTTTTCAATATCATTATTACACAGAGAGAGAGAGACATATAGGTAGAGTGTATAAATTTTGAAGAAGTTGATGAAGAAGAAGTTAGAGAGAGAGAGAAAAAATGGTTTCTGGTTTAGAATTTTAAACCTTTGTGAGCTTTGCAGAATACTAAAAAGGTTGAATCATAGACATCGACTCAAATTATAATGGTCAAAGAAGGAATTCTACATTGTGTAGCCTTACACTACATGCTAATGATCATCATGAGAAATAATGAGGTTAAGTAAGATAAAACAATTTTTGTGACTACCACACCTTTATCAATAATCAATGGAGGAATGCATTTTCTGGTTCTTTTTCTATGAAAACGAGACAGTGGCAACTGGCAAGACTGTAGTGACTACATGTCATCCATCAGAATTATATACATTTGTATATATAAAGTCATGTAATTGTATATTAATTAATCATCACATAATTTAAAATTCTCTCATTCCCCTCGTTTCTGTAATATTTACTCATATATAGTCATTTTACAGTTGGCTCTTTAATTTTTAATTTTTATTTTATTCATCTTTATTTTATTGCGGATGTATTCTGTTTCGCATCCCCCCTTCATTTCAATTTGTTCTTCTTTATCTTTGAAGGGGACAGGTGAGACTTTGAGTAGGGTGGCCTTTGACTCTGTTTTAGGTTTGCGGCAACAATGACATTTAATACGACTAATTGTGTTCTTGTAATAATCAACATCTGTCATCAAAATCTTGTTTGTTGTCAATCCATTGTTGACGATCTATGGGATCTTTTGGGCCCCATTTATTTTTCAGAGATCTTGAGGTCATGTATTTGTCACAATTATTTTTAATTATTTGTCATTTATTACCGAGTACCAACTTTTAGTCCTGTGAGTGAAAAAGGTATAAATGACCCATGCGGGTATTAAGAGTGCCATGAGAATGGGTAAGATTGTCCCATGAACTAATTCAATGAAATGTCAGTTAACAACTTTATGAGTTAATATTAAATTGTAAAAGGACTCACTAAGAACTGAGAATGAAGATTTTGTGTCCTTATCATCAAAATTTTCTTTGGGTTGTTTAAAGTCATGTATGACAGCTAATATATAATATGATGACCCCAATAAGAAATACAATCTGCATCCACACTCGGTTCTCTCACCTTCCGTTGTCTTCTTGTCGGTTACGCGACGATTCGTAGGTACGCAATTTGTAGGCAAATCAATTCATCGGTGGCTCAACTCGTAGGCACAAAAAAATTTCCTAGAATTGACCTAAGGAACAAAGGTTCCCTTTTTATAAGATAAATCTTCAAATTCTTTAAAGTCACAGCTTTTGTTACTAATATTTTATAGTATGGGATACGTTTATTTTCTAAGGTTAGGAAAAATTTACTAATAATTCATAGAGAGTGACCTGCTGAGGTAGTGCAGGGAGTGACATTGGTCAAAAAATTCTGACCTTCTACAAAAGCAATTCTTTAGACCAAAAAGGATTAGGCTTGGGCCAGACGACTTAGACCACATGGGTTTCACAAAAATATTTTTATCTAAATTATCAACCTTTTTTAGATCTATTTTTCAAAGGAAACTTTGTCAAATATTTACGAGATTTCAGAATTCAAAATCTGTCATACATTTTTCAAATTTAATGAATAAATGTCCTAATTATTATTCCTTTGGAGTTGTCAACAAACTAAAAATAATTATGTTAGCTCCTACTCTATGAATCATGTCCATACTTGGAGCACGGCACAATGGAATCTCGAATTTTTTGAGTTTTCCAAGCTTGTGGACTTGTCCATAATTCATGATGAATAAATCCATTTCATACGTTTTGTTTTTTTTATTGATTACCGAGTTGACCATGTTGAACAATTAATTTTCAAAAATATTATGAAACTTTTTTTAGTATAACGAGCAATGGAAAAATAGTTTCAGTTTTTAGTTACAGAAATCACACAAAACTGTTTTTTCCTCACTTTGACAAGAAAACAATGATCACTGATCACAGTACACCAAAAGTTTGTCAATTAAGTATTTTATATTGCTGTATCCTATGAGTTAAAAAAATGAGTTTAAATTGTATTTGAACAAATGAGATTTTCTCTGTTTCAGAGGACAGACTATTTACAATTCTTTTTTTACGTAGGCTAGTTTAGTTATTGACAATTAAATGTACATATTATTATTATCTGATTTTTTAAAATTTTTAAACAAGTTCAGCTATTGAAAGCTCATCATCAACACACGCAACTACACAACTTGGGTAACTTCTATCATAATTAAGTATAAAAACAGTTATAAAAGATTTTTACATTATAAAAAAATAATTAGACTCTACACTAAAGTATAAGTACACTTTTATAATATCATACAAAAAATATAAAGGGTTATATGGTAATAATAATTGAAAAGATGGAATAATTTTCCATATAACTAGGCTTGTACATTAGTAAATGATGATTGATGACTTTATTTATTTTCTTGAAGGTCAAGATTTGGGTTTGAACATTCAAAATCGTCACACTTCTTTTTGACAACTGCTGCAAATGTATCTTCTAGATCGTAAAATGAACTGAGATTCTCTGGAACGCTGTTAAAAATAATTTTAATTTAATTTCATGAAAATAACGATTTATTTAATTTTAAGAATCAAAGTCATTATAAAACTGTTCAAATATTTTTCAGTATAATTTCACTTACAGATTGGCCAGATTCCACAAAAACTTTTCAAATTTTGTACCCGTCTCACTAGCCCCTCTTAATGCCAATTCACACAAAGCTCTTTTCTATAATTTGATAAATAAATATTAATTTCACAATTAAAATTAAAAATTAAAATGATGATTCATACCTGACACTCTGGTGATTCTTTTTCACGTCCAGCAAAATTGGTCAGTAATCCCACAACGGGACTCTCAGGGCTTAAATCGACTTTGGGTGGTTTAGTGGTTTTAAAATAGCTACTTTTTCCAAAGAATGAAAATTTTTCATCTTTACTCTTCCCTACAAAACTGTTGGCGCCAAGTCGATTTTCAAAAGTAGAATTTTGTTCAGTGTCTCTCCTGATCAAAACAGTGCCATTAACTTGATCCGACTCTGTGACTGGATTCAAACCAGAATTTGTCTCGGGACGATCAGTGGACAAAGGTCTGAAGAATGGTTTTTCATAAGATGACTCAGCTTGAATTTTATCATTCTCATCTTCAACATTTGGACTGGCCATTTTTTCCGTTGTTGTTGTTGTCGTCGTTGTTGGTTCTGGAGTAGTAGTAACTTTAATTGTGGTGGGTGATGGAGTTGTTAGTTCGGGCATGGATGCCTTAATAAGTTGACTCATAATGACTTGTGGAGCAATACGAACACTTGTATAGGAAGTTGTTTTAGCTGGTCGAAGAATAGTTGGAGGTCTTCTTGTGCTGAATTTGGTTGGGGCAGAAGTAAATAATTTTTTCGACTCCATTTCTTTGGTCACTGGATAATCTTCCAAAGCATCATCTTCATCCTTTGACTTTTCAGTTTTACGAATTTGATTCACTGGTTTCATTCTATTCATTCTAACAATGGGAAGTGGGGGTGAGTCAGTTGGCATGGGTTGAAATTTTGGGATTGGAATGGCTTCCCTTGAGAGAACAGTTGGAATAATTTCAAATGGTTGAGGTTGAATTTCATCAAAATTTCTTTCACCAAATCGACTCTCACTCTGTTCAATGTAATCATAGTCTTCATTTGAATCATCACTTCGATGTTCTCTCTTCAAGTACATTGATGGCACTTCAACACTTCTCTTGTGACGTTCAGTAGTTCTATTAGTGAATATTACATTTTTAATTAATTGTCATAAATTAAAAAGCAAAAGCGACTCTGATTTTTTTCAATCAGAGTTAACTAGTTAACTAGAAAAAGCTTGTTTAGTAATTGTGAGTGGAAATTAGTAATAAAGTTCACTTACTCCACAACGGGAGTGTTAGTAGCAACATGAACTCTATTTGGGAATAAAGCTGATGCTCCAGTAATAAAAAGAGCAGATGGTATCAACAGTTGAAGAGCTTTGCTAATTACTGGTCCAATTGAACTTCCATGGCCGTGTCCATGTCCACGGTAGTCACTATTTTTTGTTTGTTTTAATGAGTGACCAAAATTAAATCATCAATTTTTAAAATTAAAAGTTACTGATTAATATTTTAAACTTACCCTCCATGGTGACCCTCGTCGGAATACCCATGATGAGGATGATGTTCCGGTTCTGAGTGATGATTTCCATAATGGCCATGTCCTTGATGATGATGTCCGTGATGATGTTTGTCGGGAATGGGTTTGTAAACTTGGGATTCATAGGATGAGGCTGGCGGTTGTTTTGATAATAAATTCTTTGGATAATAATGATTAGTATTATCAATATCAGGGATATCTTGTCCTTTATGGTTTGACTGTTCATGACTTTGTTGTTGTTGATGTTGATGATGATGATGTCCATGATGATGATGTTGAGGAACAGAATTGTGATGATCAGGATAGTCTGTTGGAGGTGGATGAGGTGGTGATTTGTAGGAAGTTGGGAGACGATGAACATCTTCAAAATAAAGTCTTGTTTGTTTATCTCCAGTCAATTCACCTCCACCAAGGTTGTGTTCATGTTGATGGAGAGAGTGTTGTGGTGGTTGACCGTTCTCTTGATTGTCAAAGATGGAATGAAGAGTCGTTGAACTATTCTCTTTTTCTTCTTCTCCATTGAAAAGTGTTAAGACGGCTGGGGGTTGTTGATTTGACAATTTGTGAATCTCCTTGTCAAATTTTCTCACAATCCCTGGATAATTAATTGGAAGAAATGGACCCTGTCGACGTTTCAAAATTCTTGGACTGGGTCTCAATGGAATTGTAGTAGGAGTAAAATTTAGTCTTTGTAGTGGAGGGGATTCAATGGAAGATGGTTTAAAGGTAAGAAGAGTTGAAGATGTTAGAGCATCTTGTTGACCATCTGCTGTAATTTCTTCCACTTGTAGAGTGGTTTCCTTCAAAGATGAATTTGTAGAGATCGCTGTGACTTCAATGAAACTTGAACCACCAACAAGAAGAAGAACAAGTAGTGCAGAAAAGCTTGGGCAGAAAGTGGAATTCCTTCTACAAAGTGTCCTCCACATTTTTAATCCACGGTTCACCTCCTCCTCCTTTCTTTGTCATATCAAACAACACACAAAAAAGGATCATCTCTTGTTCTTTTTTTATACATTTGTCAAATTACAAAGTTCAACGACAAAATATTTCAAAATGTATCAAGCAAAAGGCAAAAGTTTTTAAAAAAGAATAAATTAATTAGTACGGAATTTTGGACAAAAGAGACAAAAATGCAGTTACTATTTATTGCATAACTTGTGTATGACTAAATCAATTAAAGTTGCACATTCTTGCATCTAATTTAAATACATTTTAATTACTTATTTTGTAGTACCAAGCACAGTCAAATCTAAAAATGTCTTTTTTTCAGTACCAATCTCCTCTAAGTTGACCTTATAAAATGGTGTGAAGTGTTATATTTATTTTTATAAACAGATTTATACTTCCTATTCCATATGTCCAAATATTTAAATAGTTCATAAAGTTTTTTATCAAATTAACATCTCAAAAGTTAAATATTTTTTATCTAATTAAAGTCTCACATAATTTATATGACTTGAAATGTAAAAGATTGTCATTAAATTCTTTTTTTTGTGTGAGAAATAACACATGCCAAAATATACTTTGAAATTGTGTGACAACTATTCCATATCGTAGATACTAATCAAATAGTTAATTTTGACAACATACATTATTTTTGTTGCATACGTAATTATTTTTTAAAATTTAAATGTAGTTTAAATACAGTTTGAGTAAAAAATGTGTTGGAGTTCAAAATAAACACAAACTAAGAGACTGACAATTTTAATTGAAAATACAAAGCCCACACAAAAACCCTTTAGCCTCAAAAAAAGAAATTACAAAAAGTCACCTCCTTACATTTTGTATTTGTTCATCAAAATGTTTTGACTAATGTAAATTAAATAACCAACACTTTTACTCAGACTTTAATAAAGAGAGAGAGAGAGAGAGTTTTGTTTCCTTTGTCAAAAAATGGATTAGATAAAAAAATTAAGGTATGATTTGTCATTATTTCAGCTACAACAAAGCCAGAGCTATCCCTCAAAAATCACCTTTATTATTATGTACACAATGCATTCTGTCTGTCTCAAAAAAATTTAACATGATTTACTAGATATGAAACGAAGAGAGAGAGAGAAAAGAAAAGTGATTTCAAAAAATGAAAATAAAATGTCATTCCATATCATACAAAAGGATAAAAGAATATGGGAGACAAGATTGACGGAAGAATTGATAATGCCAGGTGAGGGAGAAGGAGGAAGCTGTCACAAATAGTTTTCTTGTCATTTTATACACATCTGGGTTAAAATTATTGTTGGATGAAGACTACGTCATATAAGTACTAATCTACACACACACAAAAAAAATTAAATTAAATGACAAGTTCAAAAGTTTAAAGGCCCATAGGATACGTCTCGTCAAAATAATTTTTTTGTGTGTTATGACTCCACTTTCCTTTTCTCCTTTCAAGCCCATGTGTGTGTGTCTAGTGTGTGTATCATCTCAATCTCACTTAACTCCTTTATGATTATAACCGTTATGACTTTTTATCTTTTTTGTACACTGCAAACTACAGTATACTGGAAAATGGAAAAAAATAAGGTCACACGCACATGAAGGAACGGAATAAATGTATGAAAATAGTGAAAACTTTTCACTGAAAAGTTTTGAAAAGAGAAAAAAAAAATTAAGGGGCCTCACAATTTCAATCATTTGAAATTAATTATAGGTCGTCAATATGAGTCAAAGAATTTTACTTGCTAGAAATAATAATCACATGCACTCTCAGTACTATCGCATGACAAAAAACCGACAAAGGGAATTTCTTTTTTTCTCGTAAAATATTATTGATTGCTTGCTTACATGACAAATTGACATTTAATGACTCTTCAAAAGATTGATAGAGTTGTCGCATCTCATATTACGAATATAAAATTAACAGTACATTTATAATGACCTGTTATGAAAAGTTTTTTTTAAAAAAAGAAAACCTTTTCTCTTTCAATGAGTAGAAAGTAAAATATTTAAATTTTACGGTCAACTTTTGAGATTATAGACTTTGCTTCAACAAATTAAGTTAAAAGAGAGAGAGAGAGAGAGAAGATGCATGAAATGATTGATTGTGGAATAGATTTCTACCAATTTTTTGTGTGTACTTATTCAACAAGCAATAAAATGTTTTTGCCACCCCACTGATAGATAACTTGAGTCTACTCTTTGCTCTTTACATGGAAGACAAATCCACTGAACAAGAATTCAAACAATTTTTATGACTTAGAAAGCCGACGGATGACTATAAACTTTTGTGGTTTACAAATTATTGTTCTTACCTTGATCTTGTCAATAAATAATAATCATAATTTAATTACTTTTAACTAATTTGAAATCATAAAAAAGATTTCTTGTCTAATAGTCTTGTCTTCCTTTTGTAATGCAAATAATTAGTAATTTAATCCGTATTAGTATTAAAAAAATTAAAATAAATTTCTTACTGATACAATATTGATCCTCTCACAAAAAAACGTTATAAAATCCAAAAAAAACGAGACACAATTTTAAGTCACCTCAAATAAACAACTTGACAATCCAGACTATGTTAAAGTGTCAAAAAAAAAAATTTTTAAACTTTAACAAATTTGGCAAACTTTTTTGTAGAGTTGATAACAGAGCCAGGGAAGGATTAAGAATGAATGAAAGTAAAACTGAAATGAAACTTATTTAGTCTGATTTTAAATGTATTTGATCTCTCGTAAAGTTTCTCTTTAAAAAAATACATTAGTAACATAATTGTCTCAATTGTTGTTGGGTGTTGTATTGTATTTATAAAGACACAAGTCAACTATCTGTACAACTACCTTTATTTTTTTTTGATAATAGGAAAACATGAGATAAATGATAATACACAAATTCAGTCATTTTTTTCTTACAAGAAGAGTGGTGGGTATAGCCCTCACAATAAACCAAGCGAGACCCTTTGGAGTCTCCACCTTTTTTGCTCTAGAGAATATTAAAACTTTGTTGATATAATAGGACATAATTTTCTTACAGATATGAGCTTACATATAGGCTAAAGTTTGGATGCACAAATTTAATGTAATTTTTAACCCCCCTTGATTATCATTTTCTCTCTCTCTCTCTCTCTCTCTCTCTCTCTGTGTGTGACTCAAATCTAGATAATGATCATGTTACAATTGTTATGTGTAACTTTTAGTTGATTTTAACGTTACGGTCTAACTCATTAAATTAATGCAAGTTCACTTTTATTCTGTCCTGCCCTCCTCTACTCTTTGTAAGTATCATAGAGAAGAATAAATACAAATAATTATGGACAGATTATCATTTTCAAGTTGACAATAACATTGAATTAAAACTTAATTTGTGTTTAAGAGAGTTTTTTTTCTTAGTCCCTTGTTAATGTATCATTATTCATTTTTATTTTTAAATAATTACCGTTCATTTGAAACATCTCAAGCATCAGTTTTTTTTATTTGTGAAAACTCACCGACAAGGGAGATCATTTGTTGTGGGCTTTTAATTTATTTTGGAAAAGTTTTTTTTTTGAGATTATAAGGTGCGGCATTCCAAATTACCACTGTCAATTTTATTGTCAAACTCTGTAAAAAAATTAATTTTGGTTGCTATGGTCCATTCCTAGTTTATTAGAGAGAGCTGTCTAGTCAATGAAACAAAGAATTCAACGAGGTTCATTCTTGAGCATGTGACATGTGCACAGTGGGATAAAGCGATCCTAATTATTTTATTTTTTTAAAAATTCAAAAAGTTTGTTTGAAAACTTGTATCATTTTATTGAAATTTATCATAGAAACTCCAATGAAATCGTTTCATTTTTCAAACAAACTTTTTGAATTTTTAAAAAAATAAAATAATTAGGATCGCTTTATCCCACTGTGATGTGGAATGTGACCAGTACAAAAAAATTTTAGTAAGAGAGGAGCTCTGAAGAATATGGATTGGATGATTTTATAAAAATTAATCGTTTAATGTAATCTCCATTTAATTTAATTCGGTTCAAAATTAACCAGTCAATAAATAATATGGTACATTGGGACTCTTTTAAATGTCAACATTGGAATTCCCAAATTTTTAAATATTTATTGTGTCAAACTTAAAAAAATTGACAACCAACTTTAATTGACAATTTGGTGTAAATTATACATAAAATACTGTGTATACATTTTATTGGAAGACATTAATCCGGGTCATATATTTTTTTCAAAATAAAATACAAGTTTTAAAAAAAAGGACACTGGTCACAATTGACATCATTCATCTGTTCCACCACCAAGATGAATGGTTGTAGATGTGGGAGTAATACGAGATTCCTCTGTAAGTAAATTAATTAAATATTTTAAATAAAGTTTTTAATTTATCTGTTTTCTTCAAAATCAGGTTCACAGTGTAGTCATTGTTCAAATTGTTGTGATTGTGGAGGAGGAGGAGCTGCTCCTCAAAATTATTCAAATAATTGTTCAAATAATAATAATTGTTGTATGCAATCTATGCCCCCGTTGGCACCCATTCCTCACATACCGCAAATACCCAATTTACCCTCAGAACCCCCAAGTATACCCTTTTGTTGTCCCTCCACTGTTCTACATAATTATCCACCTGACTGTTGTGGTCCTACTCAGGTGATTTATTAATCATAAACCCCTTCAATTATTTTGACATTAATTTTTATTTCTTTTTTCATTTTTTAGATAGATATAAGTCATCCTTGTCCTTGGCCCTGGTATAAAAGGTACACCGATTTTTAATTTATTTTAATTATTTTTTTCTACAATTTTGTCTCATTTTTTAATACAGAGTATTTGTTCCCGGTTGTCCAATAGTTCCAGGTATAATATTGACTAATGAATTGTACAGTTGAAAATTTTGATGAAGTCAAATTAATTTAATTATTTCTCAGGTTATCAAGGTCACATACCTGGATTTAGATTGCATGGTGCAGGGAGAACATTTGGTGACGCTACAAGAGACACATGTTGTATTATGGGTAGGGGAAATAATTAAAAAATTTAAATTGTGCTGATTAGAAGTTAAAATTAATTTGAAAAATATTTCAGGTCAATGGGGAAATTGTTGTAATATTTTACCGTGTAGAATATTTGAGCAATAAATTCAACGAGTCAATTTAAAGTGAACATGAGCCTCATGTTCAAATCTCAACTTCCGTGGCTCGTCCTAAGACAAAATCAACTAATAAAGTTTTATATGTTAAATAATTCGTTCATTCTTAAATGGCATTTTAATTTCATATTTAATTGTCCAAACAACTATGTAATTTGTCGTAATTAGCAAACAAATTTGCAAAATTTTTGAAAAAATTCCTCCATAAAAAAGTGACCACAATTTATGCCCAAATTGACAAAGGTGTTGCGCCAAGCTCGTGATCGTGTCATGTCATGTCACAAATGAATAAAAAGAGTTAGAAGAAATGCTTGAATGGACTCGACTCCCGTTGATGGAGTCAAAACGGTGAATGACCCCGACCCACCGGCAATTCGTGACCTCAAAATCCAACAAGGTCGTAAAAGTCTTGAACAAGACAGGCAACTAGCTCGTCCCCCCAAATTAAAAAAGAAGAAACATGGAGGAAAGAAGAAGAATAAAAAATTACGCAAATCAAAGAAAAAGAAGAGACAAGAAGAATCTTCATTGGAGCCGGCTGATGGGCCGGAAGGAGGGAATGAAATTATTAAAACCAAGTCAAATATTAAAATTGAGCCAATTGTTGAGACACACAAACACAAAAGTAGAATCCTCCCACTCGGTCTCATTATTATTCCAACGGATTCGGAACCCAAAATTGAATCTTTTGTCACTATAACTTGGGCTCAATGTTGTTGTTTGAGAGTTTGGTCCAGTGTGATTTTCTTTGAGTCCTGTTTCACTTATTTATTCTTTCCTATGCATCTGGTAATTTTCTAGTCCCTTTCACTAATAAATATTTATTTTAATTTTTTTTTCTCTAAATTATTAATTTAATATTTCAATTTAAAGACTCTCGGCTTATTGACTCTCATTTGGAGTGTTAGGGAGAGGTCAGAAGTTCATGCAATTTTTTTACAATATTCTCCAAGATCTCTTTGTACTTTGACAACTTTGATTGGAGGTTGTTCTATTCTTGTGGCCATCTTCCTTTTAATTGGCACTCAATTAAGACGAGGACCAGTCATTATTATGGTAATGACATCAAAAAATACTATTTATATTACAAATAAATATTTAAATACGTAATACAATAATTATCTAATTAATATTAAAATACGTAATACAATAATTATCTAATTAATATTAAAATACGTAATACAATAATTATCTAATTAATATTAAAATACG
>JAQIVZ010002413.1:0-21061 GCA_034700945.1 Arrhopalites spinosus
GATTTTACTCTTGGGGGATAGATTTTACCCGGGAGATTGATTTTACTCTTGGGGGATAGATTTTACCCGGGAGATTGATTTTACTCTTGGGGGATAGATTTTACCCGGGAGATTGATTTTACTCTTGGGGGATAGATTTTACCCGGGAGATTGATTTTACTCTTGGGGGATAGATATTCCTTAGGGGGATAGACTTTTCTTTGGGGGATAGGGGATAGATTTAGGGCTACCCCAACACGTGACTCATATTTACTCTCAATTTTTATGTTTCTCAAATCAGTCAAAGGATTCTCCAGTGCACTTTCTTGGGCGGTAAGTTGAAAACTCACAAAATGAATTTTATTCGTCACCTTCCATTTGGATATAAAAGATAAAAGTAGAGTTCAAATCAAATATTTATTTTAACAGTTATATCGTACATACTGAATGTAACGACGGGGGAAAGTCAATTTTTAAAAAAGTTAAATATTGTCGCCATCACCTTCCTCAAAAGAGTCGACAGTTTGATGGGAAATTAATGGAGCATGATCAGAACTCGTTTTCATAATTTGGGCACGATATTTTTGTATGATGATAATGGAGATGATGAGGAGGACGAGATAAATTAAAGCCAAGAAAAAGGGGAGGGGCTGAAAATGAAGGAGGGACATAGCAAATCCAATAGCTGCCAAAATAAACACGAGGGCGTGGATCCAGTACCAGGTCCTCAAAAATCCTGTCCCTTCCTGCAATATAAATTGGGTCAAAATTGTGAATATTAGGATTCATGTGATTTTAGTAAATTAATGTAACCGGACTGGACAAGAAATGTGTCACGTGATAAACTGTTTACTTTATGGACGCCAATGACTAAAGTGAGGACATGGAGGAGTATAAAAGTGGCAGAAAAAGAAACCATCAAAATGAGGAGGATCATGAGAATTGCTTTGACCTCATCTGCAACACAATTACATTCAATAAAATGAGTGGAGACGTGGACTGCCAGGAACAAAATTATTTTAAACAACAAGCGTCGCTTCGCTCCACTTGCCCGCAGGGCACTAGCGAGGAAAGGCCGCATTCGAGGGTCAACCTAAAATTATGAAACTTGGCATACTCATGGATTAGGCATCCCTGATGACGAAATGACCGGTCATTCCATCCAATGCCTTCTGGATTCGGAGAAAACCCGGGTCAAAAAGTCATTTCCCTTATGGTAAATGAGGGCAGTATTTAGCTTCACATCTTTTGCCATTATGGAAATGACATAATGACCCGGGTTTTCACCGAATCCAAAAGGCATTGGATGGAATGACCGGCCATTTCGTCATCAGGGAGGCTATGAGTCTGCCAAGTTTCATAATTTTAGGTTGACCCTCGACTGCGGCTTCTCCTCGTAAGTGGGTTATTAGTGACCTCGCTCAATGAACGACGCTCACGGTATCATGTGACCAAAGAGTCTTTGTATTTTGATCTCGAGTCGTTTATTTAGTAGTAGCAGTTTGGGAGGAGAAAAAAACTATTATTATTTTTTTTCCTAATTCCTCTAATTATTAGAGGGGAATTTAATTTAAATTAATTCAATTAATATAAAAATATTAATGTAATATTTGTTGTCATGGGCTGTTGTTGTTGAAAATTAATTAACTAGAAATGTAAATAAATTAAAAACAATAGTGCATAGAGTGTATATGGCCTTGAAAAAAATTAAATAAATCGGGGGTCAAGTTAATTGTAATTAAATATTTCAATTGACCTATTGGTTTTCTTAATGATACGGCTGCAGATTCAAATTCAGCTCATCAAAATCTTTAATTTGAGTGGTTACATGATACCGGTCTCCGGAAGTCACTCATAAATCTATATAAGAGTCTTTTCAATTAAATTAACTAATATAAAATAATTGCTCGAGTTAAATTAGTTTGTTTCCTTTATAAAGGGAATGGGAATGTATGCATCCATGCACTCCCATGCTGGATTTTTATGGTAAGACATGGAGATGATTCTAAAAGGTCAATGACCTCCTTACGTGGGCCAACATGTGTGGAGTCACTCAACGTCTCCAAGAATTGATCCAATTTCCCTTTTGACACTGCCACCAATACAGTGATGCCCAGAATTGATGAAATTGAATCAAGAATCTTGTACAATTAAACAACCAGTTAAATTATTTTTTTAATATTAATTAAATAAGTAGAATCAATTAAAAAATTTACAATCCAAATCCAAATGATGGACTCAGCTCCTCTTTTAGTTTGACAACAGCAAAATCTCCCATTTTGGTCCATACTCCATTAATTTATTTTTGGGAGTATTCAAATTAATAATTAAGATTTGAAATAATTAAATTAATTGCAACTTCAAAATAGTGTAATATTTTTCTTTACTTTGTTCCTGATTTAACTGACTTTGAAAGTGATGAGTAGAGGTTCTGTGTTATCTGGCCAATTGATAACTTTGTGTATTTTGTGATAAACTATTTTTCAATCTACAAATAAATGTGGGAGAACGAGGCCTGATTCAAATTATTTTGATGCTTTTTTCCTGGAATTTTCAAGAGAAGCAAATTAAATAATTATAACCAGCCATTTTAAAATTAATGACAAATTCACAATCCCTTTTCATCAAAAAACATTGCCATTTTTAGAAGATTACAATAATTGAAGTAAATTCCAAATGCATAGTTTGTCTAGATTAGAAACTCTGAAACAAGCAATTAAAATGATTTTTTAACTAAATTGTTAATAAACAGAGCCACAAATTCAACCACAAAAATCCATTTGATTGATGCCATCAAATCGAAATCCCGGGCGGTGGCGAGTCTCTGAATGAGGAAAAATTTCAACTCTTCAAGTCATTGACCCCCATTTCCACCTGCAAAGGTCAACCGAAATAATAAAAAAATTCTTTCTCAGTTAAGTCGTGTTATTTAGTTAATTGAAATTAATTTAAATAGGAAGTTTGAGGCATGAAAAGTTACCAGCAATTCATTATTTTAATCTCAAAAGCTTTTTCCTGCCAATGCAATTTTTTTAATGGTCAGAAACACGCCAAAAATAATGAACTCGTATAGTTCTCAATCAAGAAAGAGATATTTAACACTTATTGACAGAATATTTTGGTACTGAAATGGTTCGAATTTTTTGGCAAAGGATATAGGTGAGTAGGTCATATATAGGATATTAATGTGAATATCAAGGCTCCAGAAAAAGAATCACACATTTCCACTTTTTGAAACTAATACGCTTCAAAATCTCGGCATTTTAAATTTTGTAGTCAGTCTATTTCTTAAGAAATAGCCTGAGAATGGAACATGTGGGATCCTTTGGGATGTTTGTAGGATGCTCAATTTTGTTGTTCTCTGTATGGACACGAATGAGTCATGGTCATGCGAGTCTCCCTTATCTCTCTATTTTGTGTACTTGACGTTCATAGCGTCTTCTTTATTCTTTAAATAAATGGACTTTGACCCCCCCCCCCCAGTCAATCCGTTTTTCTTGTTCATGTTTCGTCATTTGGATTGGAAACTCGTAGGACATGGACGTTGAGAATTGAATTCTCCAGGAAGCACCAAAGATGGGAAGTGCTAACAGTCGAACTAAAATAGACAACCCGGAGGGATGGAGTTGGGGTGTCTCTGAAGTAACTCAATTATCAAACCCCATTACATTTTAATCCTTTCAACTAAATGTTTACCCATTTCAGATTCAAGTTGAAGAATTTGGATTTGACTGGACTCTTTTGAATTTTCTGGCCTTCACTCCAAAACAAAAAATTTATTCCCCAACGTTTCGGAGTGCCCAGAGTCGTCATGAATGGTGGAGACATTCTCATTTTTTTTATTTAATCTGTGGATTAAATGAATGACTTTTATTGAATAATTTGTTTAAAATTGAAGGGGGTTGTACATTACGACACACAGTATCAAAGATGGCGTTGAGTACATTGGACTGTTCCTCGATTTGGTCAAATTAGCCCCCGACACGACTCTTGAAACATTGGCCCTTTGTTTTGAATTTATTTTGATAAATGAACAAGGTCGAGTTCTCAAGAGCATTGGTAATTTTAGAGACAATTGTCCCGGGTCAAATATTTAACTCAATCTCACAATTTTTATTCAGCGAGTCTTAAACAAATTAAAATTAATCATTATTTTTTTGTAGTACCCCGCGGAGTTGAAATCAAAGTTGGCGCTGCGGTGGGCTTTCATCATTTTTATAGACGATCCGACTTATTCCGGGAATTGAGACCCATGTCAGGCCCCCTGACAGTTCGATGTAGAGTTCAGTTGTCGGGTCAGGTCACAGAAGAAAGCGGACCGGGACTGGCCCCCTCGCCTTTTACGGGCATCTCCAACAGTCAAAACGAGAGAAAGGACACCAAGGGACAAAATCTGGACCTAGCTTGGACACAACAAGACAAATCAAGTCTCTTGAACTTGACCCCTCTTCCACCCTTAAAAATTGACCCCTGGCGACATGACCCAAATTATCTACTCAAATAGTTTTTCTTTACCATTTTGTCAAGATTCAAACAATTTTGGTGTATTTTATATAAAATATCCTTAATTGTAATTAACCTCCCAATTATTTTAGATCATGTCAAGTATATTGCAATAAAATTGCTTCTGGAAAATTCGCAAACTAATCAAATATTCCATGCAAATGTCAAGAAAACTTGACCAATTTTTTTGGGAGGGGGGTGGTAAATTTGCATAAAGATTGCATTGTAGAAAAATCAGTAAAAATTTGGCAAAAAACGGGTTCCTACTCCACTAGCCCAGATTCCTCCCAAATTTAAATGGGCCTCAAAAAAATCGTTGAAGATAAAAAAGACATTTAAATTTTGGAGAAAGTTGTAGAAAACAGGTGCATCACTTTCACTTTCATTTGGAAGAGGGTCAAGAGGCCAAAACACTTGAGGATTGGCCCATTCTCTCAAATTATGTCACAGTCAAATGAGACAAGGCCATTCCCATCTAGTCCACACACAGAAAATTTCCTAAAAGTGAAAGTAAAGCCACACCTGCGTCCGGTATATTCCCCGGATTAAACCTGGCCACGCCTCTTCCGGTCATGACATTGAGCCCACTTTCTCCGTATAAAAACCATCCGACATTGATAAATTGACTTGCACTTTATTGTCAGCATCAAACAAGTCCAGTTGTCTCTCTCCTTCGACAACCAAAAAGTTTTTGCAAATAATTGCAAACTTTCTGCAAAATTGGAATGGAGGAGGATATAAAAAAAGACGACGGCTCTCTGTGGGCCTGGGCTCGCAAGGCTTCTGAAAATCCATGGCACCGCCCGATGAGTACGTGGCAACCAGAGAGAGGCCTGACCGGATGGAAGCCAATTCGCCTGACCGGTCGACTCAACCTCCGTCACAACAGTTTGACGACCCTCTCTCAACAATTGGAAATGTCCGACGAAATTTCGGACAAGCCCAGCTGCCTCAAACAATTCCATGAATATTGCGAGTACACCACCATGCATGGAATCCGCTACACTGCGGAGGAGCACAGAACTTTCGGGGAAAAGTAGGTTCCCTTCGGTCAAGTTAAAATTAAAATTAATTGGAATTTGATTACAGAATATTTTGGATCTGTTGGTGCATCGCCATGTTTTGTACGGCCGTGTACATGATGGCTAAAATCTACACCCGCTGGGAGAGTAGCCCCGTCATCACTTCGGTGTCAAATACGAATTATCCCGTCACGAACATCAACTTTCCCGCCGTCACCGTTTGTACCGTCAACAAAGCGGTCAATGAAAAAATGATTATTCAAGCTTGCCGCTACAAGTGAGTCCACCATTTTTAATCCTAATTTCCAAAAAATTGTAATTGAATTATTTTGTAGTATGACCCTCACTCAAATTCGAGGTATAATAAGTACCCTTGTTGACCCAGAAGCCCGGAATAACGACAACGTGGTTGATTTGAAAGTTGACCCTAAGGAAGCCATCAAATTTTTGAGATTGGTGACCCCGAAATGTGAAGATTATTTGTTGACCTGTCGTTGGAACAATGCGGCCGTAAAGTGTTCCAGCATGTTCCAACTCATTTTGACCGATTCGGGCTACTGTTGCAGTTTCAATGCAATTCCTTTAAAATATCGAAAATCGGATCCCAAAAATGATCTTGAAGTCGCCACCCAGGAAGCTGGTCAGTCCATTTTGATTTTCAAAAAATGTTAGCGCTAAAATTTAAATGATTTACAGAATTCGATTACCTTCAAAAAGCCGTTTGGGACTACACTGACAGATTTCGGGAGTCAAATGGACCACCGGGTGACAATGATGATTTAAATTCAAACACAACAACGTATGATGCCTCCTGCTCTCGAATTTATGACGATGATTTATTCCCGGGTATTTGCCGATATATAAATAAATGCCGAGATAATCCAAAAGTGTGTAATTTGAATCAAGCCCTCCCCACCACGGCCCCCTTGGCCTCAACCCAATTGTCAGAAAACTTTCCTCTCAAGGCTGTGGGGGCGGGGAGAAGCAGGGGCCTGACGGTCATGCTCGACTCTCTTCGATGTGATGCCGTCCCCACCGACTCATTTAAAGGTCTTCGGGTTTTTATTCATGACCCCGATGAGTTTGCAGCCGTGGCTGAACGGGGCTTTGTTGTTGGCCCGGGTATGGAGAATCAGGCCACTCTGACCGGAACGGACATTGACAGTGATGACATTCTACGCAACTTTTCCCCCATGAGGTGTGCATTTAATCAACTACTTTAATTAGAATTAAATATGTATTATTTTAAATAGACGCGGGTGTTACTTTGCGGATGAGTTTCAACTGAAAAATTACAACGAGTACAGTCGAAGTTCTTGTGTTGTGGAATGTGAGACTGAATTTATTCAGAGGGAGTGCCAATGCACTCCTTACTATGCTCCAGGTAACCCTCCCACATTCCCGCCTTTTGTTTTTGGTTAAAATTTAAATTTCTTGTTTTTAGGCAACTACACCACGTGCCCTGTGGACAAAATTAATGGCTGCGTGAAAAAAGCAATTGGTAACTTTTGACTTTTTGGAGTTTTTTGACTTTAAATGTAAATTAACTTTATTTAAATTTGCAGATATCATCCAAAAGAAAACCAAGGCTGCTTCCATTAAGGGTACGAATTTAATTAAATTGATTGGAAATTGCAATTAAAGGGGATTTTTGCATGTAGGCGAAAAAATAAAGTTCAAGTTTAAGAAACAAAATGCCGCCCAACAGGAACGGAGTTGCACCGAATTTTGCTTACCCGCCTGTTATGAAACGAGCTATACGACAGTGGTCACTGCAGCCAGTTTTCCAAATCAACAGGAACCAAATAAAACCAAAATGATACGGGAGGCCATTGCTGATAACCGACATCAACTGAATGACATCAATTATATTACGTAATATTCCACATTTTATTCTCATCCAGCTTTCATTTTATTTAATTAATTTTATTTCTTCGTCCTCAGTGCCAGTATTGCTGTTCTCCGGGTATTTTTCCGACAGGTAAGCAATTAACCAACAAAATCATGACTCCAATTTGTCACGTGTTTTATTTTATTTTGAATGTTAAATTCCAATAGTCCTCCGTGGTACAATTCAAGAGAGATGAAATGTTTGCTTGGGAAGATTTCGTGTCCAATTTAGGCGGTAAAATTAATTAACTCAATTTAAATTAATTTAAAATAATTAATTAATTGCATTTGTGCAGGTGTGATGGGATTGTGCTTGGGATTCTCTGTGTTGAGCGTCGTCGAGCTCATTTATTTCTTCACCATCCGCCTCTTTGTTGATTTTAGCCGCTATCGTAAGTCTGGCGCCAAATTGAATGATTGACAATAGTCGAGTTTAAAATTAACGTTTTTATTTGTCAATTAAATAATTAAAATAATGACGAAAACTAAACTGCCATCACAATTATTTGAATAAAATTCAAAGACTTTTCTATAAAATCCCATTTTTCAAATTTCCTTGAGATTGAGCAACAATTTACCTATTTTTTGCAATGAAAACTTCAAAAATGAAATTAATGCGAATTTAATTAAATTATTGAGCTACATGAATCGAATTAAAAAACTAAATCAAAAGACGCGCCCTCATTTTATTGGCGAAAGTTGCCTTTCCAGAAGACAATGGAGCCGTAATCCTCGACGAAATGGCAATTGCAGACACTTCGCCAGAGGGCTGTCCAGATGGGGGTGTTATCTTTGAGGTGGTACTTGCCAATAACTTTACTCATCGCCTCACTCGCCTCCCTGGCGTGGTAGAAGGGCATGGAGGGGAACAAGTGGTGCACCACGTGGGTGGTCGTGATTTCGTGTGTCACCGTGTCCACCACCTTCCCATAAGATCGGTCCACTGTACACATTGCCCCCCGGAGCCATGACCACTCAGTTCCTCTGTAATTGAAATTAATTTAAATCATAATTAGTTTCATTCTCCATGATTAAAGTCTCATTTTCCCATTTTAACTCTTTGGGCTACTTTAGCTCTTCATAATTATTGCCCATATAATATTGTTCACATTTAATTAATTGAACAACGTACCCTGAAGCTTAACTGAGTTGTTGATTAGAAAACTCATTAAATAATTAAATAGTATGTAAAAAACATTAAGAACCTGTAATGGGGGATGAAGACATCCGTGTGATGAAGCCACCTACAAATAATTAAATTAAATTGAATTTAAATTACATCATAATCAGTTTCATTTTCCATTAAAAATTAGTCAAAATGTGAATAAAAGTTGGCATTAAAATTTAATTGAGATTTAATTAAAATGGCTTACACAATGACAATGAAATAGACGTAGAGAATGAGGTAGGGAATCCCATAATGGAACATGACATTGGACAGTCCATAGGTCACACTCAAATACATGAGACACCCCAAAACCGTCAAATACCCGCAATTCCCCAACACCATCCGGTAGAATTGTTTTGGCGAAAAAATTGTACAAGTTGGCGAAAATTGGTTGGTATTTTTGCCATTGTATTTTGATGGGCCGGTAATATTATACACCAAGTAGAATGGCATCCATCCAATGAGGAGCATGAGCACAACCGACACGAAATTGTAGATGGGAGATTCTTGAATGAGGTCAATGAGGTCAGACTGAATGGATGACCTTGTGGGGGGTACATGAGTCTCGTCGTGTTCACAGCTGGAAGTATTCAAATGATGCTTCCGATGAGTTTCCCGCCAATTGAAATAAGGGACCAGGAGGCAAGAGTGGATGCAGAATCCGACTGAATGATTGACCCATTTGTAATCAGAGAAGGCATGGTGCTAAAATATTCAAATTACAATTACATTAATCATGTCAAATTATTTATGGCCATCTTATTTACCCCGCATTCGTGACCCAGGACCCAAAGGCCGGTCATGGAGGTCCCCTGGATGAGCCAATAAAAAGGCCAGACGACAGTTCGACTCCATTTGGGTAGGGAATGAATGTACAGGGAACAGTACAAGATGGTGAGGTATGCAGCGAGGTCAATGATGACGTAGGAGAATGACCTCAGTAAGGAGCGTTTAAAACAATGCGGTGGGATGGCGTCCCTTATTTCTTTGAGAGTAAAGGGGGGTCTTTCAATGGGGGCGGGGGTAGGGCCACTGGATTTTTGGTAGCCGTAGTCAAATGGATTTGCCCGGACTAAAACTTTTGGACGACAAGTGGCGGACATGTCAAGGTCACGTTCGTTGATGGTCATGTCTGGAATTATTTAATTGCCAATAATTCTACAAATTAAATTGACCATTAAACTTCCCCACTCACAAAATTGTGAGAAATTTGCGGAACTGAGGTGAGAACTCGTCGTTGGGCAGAGACCAAGTGGCAAAATTTTTTTTGCAGGTTGTGACTTGAAATGTTTGGCAAGTGGGGGGATGCTCACTGACATTTGGGGTTCGTCCACCTTTTGAGGCTCGTGGCACACGGTTGAGGAATTTGGTTAGAAAATGTAACATGTAATTCTAATTATTTTGTTGATCATGAAATTTGATAATCCATTTCGGCGAACATTTAAATTGGCCAACATAATTTAAGAGGGAGATTGGCCACAGGTAGAATGGAGTACCCAAAGGCCGAGGATTGGGATGGGATGAGGTGGATTGGGTGGGAGTCTCGTCATGGGTGAGATGCAGAAAAGTAATTAAGCTTCTCACCCACCTGTAAACAAACAATCTCTATTTCTAGCCCTCCCCCTCATGCATCTTCCATGTTATGTGCACTGAGGCCGAGACCTCAGTTTTTTTACAAAAAAAACCTGTTTGGCTCAAGAATGAAGAAACGGGGCAGAGTCTATGAAAAGAATGGTTCACATTCCCCGTTAATGACTCTCCGTCATGGTCTAAAATGCAGGGAATGTGTCCGGTGGCTCATCATTTTTAATTTATCTTGTCGATATTCATCGGAATCATGTTCATTAAAACTTATCCCCCCAAAAGAAAGAGGGGATAAATTGTGGGCTATGGAATTATTCTTTCTCAACAATTTTCCAACTCTTTTATTTTTAGTAATTAAATTTTCATGTAATCAACTGCCTGCAAACAGGCCATTCCTTGCTTCATTTTTGGCTTGGTTTTATGCCAGTCAAAAAATTAAATGAGATTAAATCATTTTTTGGATACTTGCAAATAATATTTTATTGTGGTCCAAGTTGTGGGGGAAAATATGGCTAATTTGGGGTCGGCGGTTTATGTTTTGGTGGGGTTTTTGAATTGAGTAAAATTGTTTAATATTACTCAAATTAAAAAATTGTAATTTGGTTACGGAAATATACTAAAATATTGTTTATTGAGGTCAACATGGTCACTTTGATGATTAATTTTTAAATTATGTTTATCCAATATCAATTGATACAATTAAATTGTGACTCTTAATCAACATTTTTATTATGACAGACGCCCAACTGGCCATTGTCAACTTTTAATTAATTCAAAAATATTATTTTCCCCTCGTTTGTATTGGCAGAAATTGACTAAAGTAGTTAAACAAACTAGACTATTTTTAGTTGTAATAATTACAATATTTTAAATTGATTCATTTTATTATTAATGTTATTAATTTTACAAATGTTAAAATGTTCCGCCTAATTTTATTTGTCGTAGCGTCACTAAAACTGACGATTTTAATTGAAGGACAATTTGAGAGTGGTCACACGCTCCTGTTGACCTCTCATCAGTTCCTTAATTTGCCAAAAGTAGTAGAGGGCCAGGTGACAACTCCAAGTGTCACTTGGTCGCCGTCACTCCAAGTCACAATGGGTTCTCAATTTTAAAAAAAGCGGTTTCAAATTTTTGAAGTAAAAACTAATTTTTGGGTGAAATATTTCACTGTGTCTTTGATCAATGACGATGAATCTTTCAACAACATTGGAACAATTTTGAACCGGAAGTCATATGATCATTTCAGTAAAGACGGCAATTCATCACAATGCTTAGCATTAAAACGTAAATATGACCACCAATAGTTTATAATTTATTTAAGAAAGCGACATTTCTATTGTAAATTGCACTAGTAAAAACTAAACACAATAATGGCGGCTCGTGTCGTAGATGGAGAGAGTTAATTGTAATTAACCCCGCTGAAGGGTCAAGACCGAGGCCATGGTGAGGATGAAGGAGCAAGTGAGCGAACTGGACTGGCCTTTCATTTTTTGGGTGGTGGTGGCTGGGACCTTGGAACCGTCCACTGGATTCCACTGGAGACTGGTATCCCTCCCGCATATTTTCCCACATTCACAACATTTCAAGTTGTTGCATCTACCCATCCCCAATCCCCGCCAATCACAAATTAGCCATTTTCCCTCCCATCCATTTAAAATGTGGGCACTTACCCCCACCTCCCTCCGCATGTACAGACATTGTCCTGGCATCCAATCTCTTTCGTCCCGCATCCCCGCATTATCTCCCCCGATGAACTATAGCTCGTCTCGCAAAGCCCGTCTGGGTATAAATTCATAATTAAATGGATTATTTCATCGTTAACTCACTTAAATGGGAATTCGGATTAATTCTCACTTGGACAACCAATGAAGCCACCCTGACATTTGGGGCTCCCTTTGCAGTGACATTTCGCACCGCCATGGCCCACGGTGATCGGGGTAGTGGCGAGCGTAGTCCGGGGTTTACACTCTGTGACACAGTCACAACAGTCCAAAGTGTTACACCTGACCCCTCATTAAAATTTTGTTAATTAAGTCAAGTAAACTTTAGTTTGATTTTTGAAAAAATGGGCGGGCCATGGAAATGAATAAATGGGCTCACAGTTCTCCTTTGCATGTACAGACATGCCAATCGGGGCCATCATTTTGGTTACATCCATCCGCGATTGTGTTTTTGGGAGCGCAAAATCTCGTGATAGGGAGGCCAGGAATCCGCCTCGTCCTGACCTCACATCTCAACCCTTCCATCCATCCACAAGCCAATTAACATTTAATTTTATTTACCCAGTCAGGTATTTTGACAAAGTTAATTGACATTTACCTGCACATCGAATTTTTCCATCTAGACAATCTTTATTATTCTCAGTTCCAGGTCCATCACAAAAACACGTCACGTGGTCCCTCTCTTCAAACACAAAATTCCATTTTTTGGTGTCAAACTGAGATTCCTTAATTACGATTAAGAGTCAAATTGATTTAAATTTGTATACCATCCGCCACCGTCAAATCAAATTGGATGAGAAATGCCATGGCCAAGAGAACGACGCCATGTCTACACAGGTTGTTTGACCCCACCCCAACAAATGACCGGGCCATTTTGAAAATGATTTAGCCCCTTTTCAAGGAAATTATGCAATTATTTATTCCAATCAAAGACAACTTCGGAAGGGGAAAAATGCTTTAAATGCTTCAAAATGGCTTCCAACGCTCTGCAATTGTACCAAAACTCGAAATCTTGCAATTCAACCCAAAAAGGAAGAAATTGTCAAGGCTCTGAAACCTTTAAAGGTTAGCCCACTTCATGTTTGGTCGAAATTTCGTACAGGCAAAATGTTCTATTTCAATTTATATTTTCCCTGACGACGAGATGGCAATTGAAAAAGGACTTTGAAAAAGTTAACTTTTTTTATTTTAATTGTAGTTAACAAGCAAAAGCTATTTAATTTGTTTTTAAACACTTTACTAAAATTAAACGGACAACAATATTATTAACTGTCTTAAGCTCCAAGTACATGTACGCAATATATGTACTTGAATTTGACCGGCCAGTTGACCTCCATAGGTCAATTTACGTACAGATAATTCCTGGAGGCACGTTTGGCCCTAAAAATCGAACCAAATATTTTCTCATGTAGAATCACATGCCAAACAAAATTGTAGTAATATATGTGTATTAAAATTAAAAATCATGTCACTTTTGTGTCTCGCCGTGTGACAAATGATGGGGTTCAAAATTTTAACATGATGAAATTGACAAAATTGTTCCAAATATTAATTTAATTATTTCTAAACTTTTGTCATATTTTTAAAATGTCAAGGGTCATGGATAAAGGTCAATTTGTAAAATGTTCCTGTCAGGAGCTTGATTGGGCTAGCACGACGATTATACATTTTTTAATCAATAATAATTATTTAGCTGTTCAGTTATTTTTTTAGCTGCTCGAATAATTAATTAGCTACTGAAATAGTTATTTAGCTTCTCAATTATTTTTTTAGTCGGCACGACCGCCCATTTAGGTGAAATCACTATCGATTTAGCTCGAAAAAAAGCATTTCAGCTGGCTATTTTCATTTTTTTAACTAGGACCAAAATTCACAGCCATTTTAATTGTATTTCATTTAACTTTTTCAAAGTCCTTTTTCAATAGACCATCTCGTCGTCAGGGAGAATATAAATTGAAATAAAATATTTTGCCTGTACGAAATTTCGACCAAACATGAAGTGGGCTAACCTTATAAATCCACAACCTTGGAAATTGTCACTGACTGCGGTCCGGACCGCATCAAAATTTTGAAAACTTTTTCAAAACAAAAACAAAGTTTTGCATTTACAATTTTTCTGTGACAACAAAATTTATTTTTATTCAATCGTCTCAATTGTACGACTATGCATTCCTTGTCCTGGCGCCAGTTTTCAATGAACATGATGATCCAAGTAAGTTGCACAAAATGAAGTACAAGCTTTTGAATTGCAACTATTTTAATTATTTATTTAATTTACAGTGAATTAACTTGCTCTGTGAGCAGCTCAGGAAATGCTTTTGTTCTCATGGACTGTTCTCGAGGTTGCAGGATTGCTTTTTTTATCACAAGTCCATTCGCGGCCCGAAATTTAAAATTTTTCCATTCAGCAAAAAACCGAGGAAATTAGGCAATCCAAGAACAGTCCATGACACCAAACGCATTTCCTGAGCTGTCTATGGGGTCAAAGGTGGGAGGCTCTGGTGACGTAATTTTGGCTTATCTCCCCCACAACAACCACACCACTCCTAAAAACCAATTTAAATTTTCATCAGTTGACCTGAAGCTGTACAAAAACAAGGTTCAAATTTTACCCGCCAGGGCCATTGTGAGGTCAAATTCTTGTTTGTAAATTTTCAGAATTTTTTTGGCTCCCTCCTCCCCACCAACGGCCAAACCCCACAAAAGCGACCGACCAGAAAAGACCTAACCAATTAATTGTCATCATAGAATTAAAATGGACTCTGTGCGTACGTTCTAGCCATTCCCGCCCTCAATTCTTTAATAGACTTGCATCAAAATATATGAAAAAGTTTTATCGGTAGCTTTGCAATTTTATTTTAAATTCTGGCGTCGGGGTATGTTGACCAACATAATTTAATTAATAATTAATAAATTATTTCCAAATCTGCTCCCAATAAATTTTAAGTTCATGTAAAAGATTTTCATTTCAATCATCATCCTCTACGGTTTTTCATTGTCTGAAAGTTCGACTTGCAAGATGAAGATGGCAAAAGTGGTCATGACCCCGAGAAACTGAAATTAATATTTAATTACATTTTTAGATATCTGTAAACTGTAATTAAAAACCTGGCGTTCAAACAAAAAAGTTTGACAAAAAGGAATAAATGTACCGTGGGGACTAAATGATGATTGACGGTGTACATTTTCCCGCCCGTCAACGACCACGTCCATTTTTCAATCCAATTGGCCATAACCAGCAACTCTCCACTCATCCCCTGTCATTAAAAAACCGCCATTAAGAAAATTGATAGCATTTAATTAATTAAACTCTGATGAATATTTTACATTTTCTGTTTCCTTTATCAGCTCAAAATTGTTGAAATGCTCCACCAGGGACTTGGACACCACCTTCCTAATTTTTTCTTTCCTCAGCACAAACTGAAACAGCAAAGTTCAAATGTCATGAATTCGGCCAAAATAAATTGGAGGTCACTGACCTGGTCGTTCATTGTGTTGCCCAGATTGGCCATGACCACAAGGTACATGAAACTACACAACGTCCCCAAAATATTGACACCCCCAGGTCCTGACGGCCAAAACAAAGAATGAAAACTGGTCATCATGTACACCCCAGCCTGAAATACCACAATTGTAATGTACAGTCCCGCCATCTCTTCAAAAATATGGTAACATTTTTCAAGTTTCATCAAGTTCTTCAAAATTCCGCTGCCATCCATTTCCTTGACAGGCGCATTGACAATGCACGTGCTCCCAAACGGGTCCAACTTGGTCTCCATTTTGTCCCCCTCTTGCGACAAGTTTTTATGATTTGAGCTCCGCTTTGTCCATTTTGTCACGTGGTGGAGGAATTGAAAACAAGAGTGGTGGTGGGTGGCATCCAAATTAAGTCCAAGAAAGACAACGAAAATGGGTGTCACGATGAAGGTCAGATAATTAACTGACTTGACCGTAATAATAGCCATACGAATCATTTGTTCGTCATCTGGCAAAAAAATGTAGGTCACATTGGAGGAGAATAAGTAGCCATTTGTGAGAAGATTGACCATAATTCGGATACTGCAAGCAGAGTAGGTCACCACTGACATGAATAGAAAACAAATGAGGCCTTTATGGTGACCCCAAGGACCTTTAGATTGACGTGGACTGTTTTGTTCAATGGCCTCCATCATGGCAATTAATTTGGTACCCTTTGTACAATACAGGAGGCCCACTAGGCGGACTAGCCCGTCCGAGAGGGGGAACATGAGACTGACGATGATGCTCATTGCCCTACTCGTGACGCTTCTCCTTTCTTCCCCGTATTTGGTACTCCAACCATTTGAACTGTACCAAATGTCCCCATACACCACGAGATACGTTAGCCAATAGAAAAAGAAGACGAGGGTGATTGCCCGGCAAAATTTAAAATTAAAATTCTTGGATTTTGTCAATGGACTGCCACTGGGAAACAAACCAGTACACCAGGCGGCCACAATGGCCAACTTTAATATTTTACAAACCATTCTTTAGCTCATCTAACGTGACTTCGGATTACTAAAATGATTAAATTCGAGTCCATTAATTAATTAATAAACAAAAATGATGCATGATCTGGCTAGTCAACTTTTTATGACTCCAGGGAGTAAACCTGGGACCCATTAAATTTGTCGGAGATGGAAATTATGTGCCCATTGAATAAACAAACTGTTTTATGAGGCAAACGTGGGGGGTGACCAATGTAAACAAAATTGTAAGAAAATAATGAAATTATAATTTGTTTAATAAATAATCAACGTACAAAAATAAATTAGAATAAATAACAAGGCTCTCCAATTAAATCACAAATGGAGTTCATTTCCCTTTAGGTACAGGCCCTCATGTTCGAAAACCAAGACAGGGGACTCTGATGGCTCATTCCCCACCTCATTCGAAGGGGGAGCGTACATTCGTTGACGCAAAAATTGACTATTTTCTGGCGGTACAGGCGCAGGTGTAAAAGGATGAAAAGTTCTTCGTTGTCCACCAAAGGAGATCATAGATGGAGTGGGAGAAGGACTTTGGTACGGCTCCTCCATTGAGTGAAAAATTGTGGGTTGTGGGGTATGCATTTGCCTATTGAGTGACGGAGGAGGTTCAAAAGTGGTAGGGAGTCCAGGACCACCCAGAATGGGCCCCACATAAAAGAAACTTTGACCCGGTTTTTGGTACTGCGGTAATTTCAGGGTCTCTTTCACCATTTCCTCCACCGCTGCGAGACCTTTTCTCAGCGAATGTGGACTTCCACTTGGTACAATTGGCTGTGGCATTTTTTGAACTGGCCTCCTAGCGGGAGGTGGTTGAACTGAAAGTGGTAAGGTATGAAGGAGGGACTTGAGAATATGATTCTGATTTTGATGCAAATCTTCAAGGCTATTGACCTCCCTTCCATCTGGAGAGGCCAAGGCCACTGGTCGGTAAGTTTGTGGTGGTACTGTAGGGCTGGGCTGGGTCACTACTGGGCGTGCTGTAGTGAGAGGTACCCGACGGGTCACTGTGGTTGGAAGTGACCTCATCGCTTGACCGTTGGCGACGTAAGGGGTCATTGAGGGACTGTACTGAAGGAGAGCCAAATTGTCTGATTTTGGGAGTGTCGTATACGACAAGGAATTTTCATGTATTGGATTGTATTCATTTTGTGACCTCGACAACTTCCGGTCAAATTGAAATGGCCGTTCTGTTGAGTAGAACATTGGTGAAGTACGGGAAGAAGCATAATTATTTTCACGGGAACTCCAAACCGGAAGTGGAGAGTCCTTATGGAGACGACTCTCTCGGGGGGTGTGGGATAATTTATTGACCAATTGCCGAGCAAAAGGAGACTGTCGACTTGATTCCGAGAATTTCGTCACTAATTTTCGACCAAAATTTGAATCCTGGCGGCGGACTTCTCTGGATTCCCCCGTTCTTTTTGACAGTTTTTCCACTAATTGCTGACCCAGACGTGACCCCGGTTTCTTTGATGCATGTGACCGAGATTCAGTTGGATAGTAAGAATTTTGAGCTTGATAATTGTCACTGACCACCCGTTGTGACCTTGCATCAGGTAAATTAGCCCTTGTACTTTCATCATAATGATTACTCTTTGACCCCAAATGTTTTGAAGACCTGTATGACCTTGACTCGGAGCCATGGTAAGAACTTTGACCTCTATTGTCAATGTAGTCACGTGACCCAAATTTAAAAGAAGTGTAGGGTGATTGAGTCACTGCAAAATGTGATGAACTTTGACCATCATAATCGTCGCCATT
Source organism: Arrhopalites spinosus (assembly GCA_034700945.1). Taxonomy (NCBI): domain Eukaryota; kingdom Metazoa; phylum Arthropoda; class Collembola; order Symphypleona; family Arrhopalitidae; genus Arrhopalites; species Arrhopalites spinosus. Next base: position 18,140 of record JAQIVZ010002413.1, read on the forward strand.
TGACCTCTGTTGACTAATTGAGACCGGGGAGTCTGGACCATAATACAAGGACGGTTGACCGGAGGGCTCATAGTCACTTGACCTCAATCTTTCTGGTTTATAATATGAAGCACTTTCATAAGTGTAGTCACTTGACTTCAACTTGGTGGGCATCTCTGCTTTTGTTTCCGGTCTATAGAATAAATCTTCATGGTCACGTTTTGGCCCAACACTCTTGGACGGACTATATGACCGAGATTCATCCAAATAATGGACACTTTCATCTTCATTTGGTGGTGACCTCAGCTTGTGGTCATTTTGAGTCTTGGACTGAGGGGAGTAGTAAATGGAATTTGTTGAACGACCCGTCTTTGACCTCGGTGTGTGCTCCCCGTAAGAATAAAGGGTCATGGGCTTGTTGGTCAAGGATTTCTCTTTGGTTCTTTTGACTACAAAGTAGGGCTGATCAGGATTTTCTGCCATGAGATCATTAATGGCAGCAGATATCGTCTTGGCACCACTTCGACGTAATGGAGAATCTCTCACTTTCTTGGTCTCCGGTTTTGTGGCTACTTTTTCCGGGGGTGGATATTTCACCCGGGTCATCCCCGGCTCAACATTGTAACTGGTGTCTATCACTCGATCACTAGTTGGCACTGGAGTGGTATAACGTTCATGACGTCGGTCAACTTTTCCTTGTCTTTCAAACATGGCGGCCACTTCTTGGGTTGATTGGTCGGCTTGGTAAAATTCTGGGGGTGGTTTGGCGTAAAACATTAAAGCGGAACTTTCTCCTTGCGTTTGCCTCATATTGGGTTCACTTTGGGCAGTGGGCAATAATTTTGTGCGGGCGTCTGGAGTAAATTCCGGATAATTTGAGGGGAGAACCGAATCTTGGGATTTTTCCCACACAAGGTTGTCACTTTCATAAGATCTTGGCGGGGATTTTAAATATTTTGAACTTTTCCCAACGACAATGTCCGATTTCTTGGAGCCCAAGTCCGGATTGAACCATCCACCAAACGATTTTTTGATTTCCGGGTGCTCTGAAAATGGTCAGAAATTAAATTTTAATTTCTGAAGATTTTGAATCAAGCGCCATTTCTGTACCTTCAAAAAAATGTCGGAAACGTTCATCAACTGCGCGCCCTCTTCTCGTCCCAGTCGGGCTAACGTTTTCATTGTCTTGTAAATTGAATAAAAACAATTTTAAATTAGCGCCACATTATTCTGTCACTGCGTGTCAAAAATTTAAAATGGGATTGTAAACTCACAATTAATTTTGTGTAAATTCTTCGGTTCTCGGTGTACTCTTTTGGATTGGGTGGAGGTGACAGTCATCACAAGGATGAGTGCCAATACCTGGAAAATTGAAAACTAATTAATAAATTTGCACTTTTGACCCATGAAAATGGGCAGAAAATGAGGAATTTATAAAATGATTGAAATTGTACCAAAAGGATGGGAGCACTTTTACTCTCCATTGCAACTGGGAAGCATTTGAAGGACGGGGCAGGAGGATTGGGCCAGAGTCCTCACAACGAGAGGGAAAGCAGGACAACAACCAGTTTTTGTGATGGAGATAAAAACAAGACGTGGAATGGATGGGGGGAGGGGGGATTGTATTTGGGTGAACTTGAAAGGGAAATTTGGACTAAAATCAAGTTGTCAAGAATATCAACAGATCAATTTAGCCAATTTCTTGATCTCATCAAAGGAAAAACACATTTTGGCCAAAGTAAGGAAAGGAGGGGGGGGGGGGAGTTGTTTACGAGTGTGTGGGGGATGAGCCCCAGCTCGTTTTTCTAGCACGTTCAATGATCGTTACGTGTCTCCCATGCCCCATGGCCAGGACCGGAATTAGCTGATGAGCTGATCAACAAATATTTGTAGCCTAACCCGTTTCATCCTCATCAAGCTCCCCATGTAAACAAGATTGAAGCAAGACCAAAGTGAGTAAATGGACATTTAATTAATGAGAATTGGAGGTTCAATTTATTTTTCTTGTCACTTTCCTTCCGGTTCCCTCCTTTGAGCGTTCCTGCATCTCGACAACCAAAAACAGAAGCGAAAAAGCAAGTCCTTGATTTTCATTTCTATGACCTTGTCCATCCCCCCCCCTCCCCCCATGTGTTCATGCCCACAACTTTTCCTTTTTGTGCATTTAATTTGTTTACATTTCAACTCGCATTTATTACTTTCAAATTTCCATCCCCATATTGGCAGTATTGGCACCCTCAAGAGGAATACAATCAAAATGATTATTTTTAGCATACAATGTAAAGGGGGCGGGGGTATTATTTTAAAAATGCAAAATATTAGTAATTAACTAATGTATTCCAACAAACTTTTGCTTCTAACTGAATATGAGACAACCTTTTCGTCTATTTGACAAGGGTGCATGGCCAATGTATTATTTGTCCTTGCCATTTATTCTCATGAAATAATGTGTCCCATTTCCAAGATGGCTGTTGTTATATCATAATTTCCAATTTGCGCTTAAAAATAGGCCGAAATATTCTTGTGCCACTAGTTGGACACTGGGCCATTGCTTCATTTAAAAAAAATTGTGATAAAAACGTGGGGGGGGGGGGGGGGTTGCATTTTTCATGTCTTGAAAATTCTATTGTCAGATTACGAAATTGGGATCCTCTCGCTGAAAGAATTGAAAATTCTTTTGTCATTGTAATGGGAGCCAATGGGAACAATTCCACAATGACTAAGAAAAGTGTCCTAATAGAAAAAGAATTATGACAAATTCGCGAAGCTGAAAAAGAGTTTTAATAGGCGCATTTATTAATTGTATATCCCAGTTTCCATTGGCTAATTAATTGTTGCAAATTATCGTTGGGTTGAATCGCAAGGATTAGCATATCAAAAAAGGCGTCAGTGTTCGTTTGTACTCAAAATTTTTAATAAGAGTCAGAGAAGAGGGAGAGGGGG
>JAQIVZ010002414.1:0-21046 GCA_034700945.1 Arrhopalites spinosus
TAAGATTTTGGTACTCTTTTAGTTATTTTTATAGTAAAGTTTTTAGTTAAGTTGTTAAATAAAATGTCTACAATACAGTGTATTGAATACACCGAATGTTTTAACAATTTAATTCCGGGTCACTTATATTTAAATTGCATTTTAAAGGGAGATGTTGGGGATGTGGGGATGTTGGAGATGTGTGGATGTTGGGGGATGTGGGGATGTTGGAGATGTGTGGATGTTGGGGGATGTGGGGATGTACTTTATCAAGACCCTCTCATCTTCATCTTCCTTTTCTCGCCCACTACCCTTGAGGCCGGGGTAATGACAGAGCATACTTTTAGTTTTTAAACTAACAATAATAAAATAATAATTTAAAAAAAACAATGTGTAGAAAATTAAGGGGCAGGTCAAGTGGTTTAACGAGTCAAAAGGATTCGGTTTCATCACACCAGCCGACGGGACTAAAAACGTTTTCGTTCATTTCTCGGCAATCTCGTCCCAAGGATTTAAAACCTTTGCCGAGGGTCAAAATGTCGAATTTGAGATTCAAAAGGGACAAAAAGGACCTTCGGCGGCGAAAGTTGTAGCAATCTAATAATTATATTTTATTTTGAATTATTAATGTTGAGCTCCCTTAATTAAAAATTTGTCGAAATATGTAATTTAATCTTATCCACTTCCCCTCTATTGTCTCTCTCAAATAAAATAAATGGTTTACAGTTTCAAATAATAAAATGGAATCATCTTTAATCATTTCATTAAAGGGACCAAGCTCCATTTTTACAATTGGTTGAATTTATTCCTACATTTTTGTTGTTAAAAATTGCGAAGAAGATTGGCAATTTGTTCGAAAACAAAATGGATAAAAATGAGGGTCAATGCCCTCTCAATCTTTGAAAATTGCCCCGCTTTTATTCCAGTCCCTGTGATTGACTTGCACGTATATAGTCCACTGAAAATTTTCCAGCGTATCAGCAAATCCAGCTCTTTCTTAAGAGACAATTCCTGTGACGTGACCTCAATAAAAGGAGTCAATCACCATTCACATGTATTGAGAACCATCAAAATGGAACAAAGTGAGCAAATGGAGCCGCTTCAGTCGAAGGAGATTTTCAAAATTGATGAAAGAGAGAAATTTAAAATTTTATTTGGGCTTTTTGCAAGCTTCATTTTGGTTAATTTGTATCGGGCAGTGGTACACTCTTACCTGACCTCTCCTTATCCTTTTATGACGGAATGGGAACACTTTAAAAAAGTTTTTGTGGACGGCCATGACATAAAATGTATATTCCACATTAATGAGACTCAATCATTTACAAACTAATGGTAATATAGACGGTAGCTATTTTATGGCGGGAGATTAGAAAATTATTGAGAATTGGCGGGAGGGTAAACATATATGCCACACATAGTCCATGACTTTGAAAATATTTTATTTCATTGACTTCTTGACCTCGACCCCAGCCTATCCCCTAATGCTATAATACACCTCTACTGGGAGTGAGGGTTTAATTAAAATGAATTAAGTTGATAGTTAGTTAAATAACTTCAAAACGTTAATCTCAATGGGTAATTTATTAACCAACTTTCTAGTACCCCCGCTCCGCCCCTCCTCCTCCATTCATTGTAATCAAGTTTTAGTTTAATCTGTCATTTAACATTTTAAATTGATGGGACGTGGGCTTGTATGTAAGGAAAGAATATTTAAAATAATTATTTAAACCATTGGGAATGGGGGCTAAAGATTAGATTATTTATTTAATTTTTTTTAATTGACATTTCATTATTTTACTATCACATACTTTATTTTAATCATTAGTGCATTGTTTCAGGAATTTTTTGTTTTGTTTTATTTCTTTTTATTTAAATATTTTGTACATTTTTTTCCACATTTTTGTCAATTTTGACAAATCGACGACTAGTTTTAATTGCCAAAAAAATATTTCAAAAATTATTTTTAAACTCAAACCGCGCGTATGTTGTTGAAAAATTGAAAAGTCTGATGACCAAAGGGATTTTGAAAATTTGAGTTTTGGCGCATTTCTTGGAGAGAAAATGGTGGACAATGAAGGGAATTTGGTGGGAGAAGAAGAAAAACCAAAAGAATTGTCACGTCGTACTAAACTAATTATAACTCTTGCTGTTTACTATTGTAATTTCACGCTGGTAATTAAACTACAATTTAAATTAAAATTAAGAAAAAATTAATTAATTAAATTTATTTAAAGGGAATCAGTCTCAATTTTTTTTCACCAACGGTTCAACATTTTGAACGAAAATTTGACGCTTCAACATTTCAAGTCTCCATCGTTTTTACCGTCGTCACTGCCTCCTATGTGTCGGGAGCTTTAGTTTGTAAGAGTGCATTCACACTACAGTTTCAACCATGGTGTGGCCATTAGTTTCCTGCAGGATCCTGCACATAGAATTTATTTTCTGCGGAATCCTGCAGGTCACCCCGGGTCACATCATGGTTTAAACTGTAGTGTGAGTGCAGTCTAAGGTTGATTACAATAATTAAAATTTCAAAATGGTGCGAGAAAAATTAATTTAAAATTTTTTAAAGATGGAATCCTCACAAAATTTATGCCAAGACAAGTCCTTGTCATGACTGTTCTCGCTTTTATAGCCGCCGCCCTTTTTACAGTCCCGCACATGACGTCCATCACAATATTTTATGTTCTTGGCGGAATTATGGGTCAGTAATTTTAAACTATTGGCGGTTATGTTTAAACTCTGTTACAAAATAGAAGGTGGCCGGACATAAGTACACATGGACAAATGCCCACGGTCAAAATTCCACATGGACAAAAGCCCACACTTAAAATTTGTGGGATGTTGCCCTTGTGGGCTTGTGTCCATGTGGGCTTATGTCATAAAATCAAAAAAGAAACCACCACTTCACTACTAGACATATATTTAAACGCGGGACTATTTAAAATATTGAAATATTATTTACAGGTTTTGGTAGTGGGGTGTACGATGCATTTCAAATAACTTGGTAAAAATTTATTTTCATGAAAAATGATGATTTTATTAACATAAAACTATTTTGGCCTAGGATTTGCGAAATATGGCGCCATCAAGCTGCTACATATATCCTTGCTCAACATTTCACTTATTCCTTGGGTACTGTAGTACCCCCCGTCCTCTTAGCACCTTTTCTCCCTGATGATGATGACGTCACGCTCGCGCCCAATTCGTCGAGTTCAAGCTCTTCAACTGAAAAGCCCGAGGCGGGTTCAATGGTCACGCCTTTTTCTATTGCTGGCGCCATTGTGGCTCTAGGTTCCATTTTTCAAATTATTTTGTACTTTACATTGAGATCCAAGTCTTCCACTCCCGCACCCGCCAACACAACTAATACAAACGAACCGACCACTGTAATGGCCAACACAAATGAAATTGAAGACTCACAAGCAAATTTGGTTTCACAACCTCCCACAAGATGGCAAGTGTTGACTTTAGTGATTTTGACGTGTTCAGTGATTTCATTTTATCAAGGAATGGAAATGACGATATTGTCATTTATCCCAACATTTGCAAGTAATTCAGAATTGCATTTAAGCGACGCTCAGGCAGCCAACGTGTTGTCAGCATTGACCATCACATTTGCTGCTTGTCGTTTTCTTGGTATTTTAATAGTTCAAAAAGTGCCGCCTCAATTCATGGTGGTGGGGAATTTAAGTTTAATTTTAATTGCCAATATTCTTTTGTTATTATTGGCTCAAAATAACAAGACAATTTTGTACGCTGCAGCCATAATTATGGGAGCGGGTTTGTCAACAACGTTTCCCTCCGTTTTTGCATTTATTGAAAAACATTTGGATGTCACTGATCAAATTTCGGCAGCTGTTGTCGTCACTGGTGGAACCATTGCCGCCATCTATCCCTTGATAGTCGGCGAAGGAGTGGATGAGAATCCATCCATTTTGACTTATGTTAATTTTTTCAGTATTTCTGCTTGTACTCTGGCCTTTGGGGTCATGTACTACGTGACGATGATACGAAATAAAAATAAATAAATTTTAAATACCCCGCGCCATGTTTTAAACAGGAATTTCATACAAGCATTAGGGATCAAATTAAAGAGAGATTAAATATTTGTATAATAAAATTTAACCGTTAAAATAAAAATAATTGTTCAACAATTTAATTGCCGTGCACTTTATCTTGCGCCGCCACCATAAGTTTGAACAAGTTCAAGATTTGAAAGAACCAACTGAAGCTGTAAACTAAATATTTCCATATTTAAAATAAAAACGTTCCCCCTTTTCACAATTTAAAAGATGGCCACTCTTGCCTACACTTTGGGGTTTTGTCTAATCTTCATCTTTCTTTTCGCACCAACCATTCTTGCGGCCCCGGTAATTAATTTAATTGTCAAGAAGAGAGGATACTTTTAGTTTACAAACTAACTATAATAATAATTAAAAAAAATTTGTAGAAAATGAAGGGACAGGTCAAGTGGTTTAACGAGTCAAAAGGATTCGGTTTCATCACACCAGTCGATGGGTCTAAAGACGTTTTCGTTCATTCTTCGGCAATCTAGGGTGATGGTTTTAAAACTCTTGACGAGGGTCAAAATGTCGAATTTGATATGGTAGATGGACAAAAAGGACCTTTTGCTACTCACGTTGTACCAATCTAATTATTGTATTTTATTTTGAACCATTAATGTTATTGTTGACCTCCCTTCATTAAAAATTTGTCCCTTAATTAAAAATATGTATTTAACCTTATCCACTTCCCCTATATATAGGGGACAATATATTGTCTCTCTTAATTTAACTAAATGGTTTGTACAGTTCAAAATAATAAAATGGAATCATTTTAAAGTCAATCTCAATTAAGGGAGCAAGCTCCATTCTTACAATAGTTAAATTTATTCCTACATTTTTTTAGTTTAAAAATTGAGAAGAAGACTGGCAACTTGGTTGAAAATAAAATCAATAAAAAAAGTCGATGACCTTTCTATCCTTGAAAATTGTCCCGCCTTTATTTCAAATACAGGAATTGACGTGCACTTGGTCCGGTACAAATTTCTTTCTATTGTTGGGCTCAACCTCGGTGACATGACCTTTTTTTAAATTTTGAAAGAGTTGGACTAATTAACTCTAAATAAACTCTTTTGTGGAAGACCATGACATGAAATTTATATTTTTACAATAACAAGACTCAGAAATGTTTGTGTATCTTGGAGACGTCTATTCAAGTTAAAGCCAGAACAGGAAGCTCGGCTACAAAGTTAATTCAAACAAAGGTCTACCTGTATGACTGGATATGGCTTGGCAACATTTTTGTGTCAACAATTTTTTAATTTCAAAAAAATAATGGAGAAAAAAATTTCTCACAATTTCATACAAAAAGTGTCTTGGATACGAAACAGAAAAGTGGCAATAAAAGGGGTCACGCGTTTGACCTTTTGGACCCTTAAAGTGACAGGTATGGTCCAAGACTCGAGTAGAGTGACTAGAGGACATTCCAAGGTTTGATTTGAGCCCTCATTCATCAAAATCGGTTCAGTAGAAAAAAAGTTAGAGTTACGAAGAAACTACTTTTTACCCACAAAAGCATACACTCATTTTAACTAACTGGTCCTTAAAATGTGAAAAATCGCTTGACTTGGCATTTGAAACCTCTACTAAAGCAGATTAATTAAAAATTAATCATTTCAAATAACCAATTCATTACAAGTTTTTGTAAAATTACGTAGTTGATTTTCACAATTAAATTTTCGTTTGCTTCACTCACATTGATTTACACTATAACTTATTGTTGACGGAGGGTTTAGGTGTCCGCTCGGTGGAGGTTTAACCCCCTGTCAGATTTTCCAGCCACGGAGAACACGACCATGATAATTACTTTGGGTCACAATTTATTGGGGAATGTTTATGACAAGGAGGCCCCACAAGAGGATAAAATCCCTCCCACCTCTTTTGCCAACATTGAGAGAAGTGCCTTTGTGTACATTGATAATAATAATTTGGAAACCATTTCGAACCATCATTTCCAAAGGTTTTTGGATAAAAATTCCAAGAATTTATTGTATTTGGTCCACAATGAATTTTATTGTGACAGCCACATGTCCTGGTTGAAATTGAAAAAGACGGCGTACAGAAACAGAGTCATTGGGGTCAGCTGTACTAATGATGACAACAAAAATGTTTTTGATAGTGACAAGGTCTAAATTTTTAATTTATTGTGATTTTATCAATGGCGCCAAAAAAATTGTTTGAAAAATATTTACTGTTAGTGAATATTAATTATTAAAATTCAAAATATTCCATTTTGTGGTCGTCTTCAACTTCTTTTAATTCATCAGCGGTCAACCCAACTTGGTACAAAAGTTCCGCATGTTTGCGAACATTTTGTAAAGCAATTAAATAATCAATTTTTTGGCACCTCGCGAACACAGTAAAATTTTGAAAACCCGAATTTTAGACTAGATAAAAACGGGAGTTTTATCCATTTTACCTTAATAAAAACACATTTTTTTTGCCTGTGGACAAGTTGTGGTGAAGGTCATAGTTTACTCAAGTTCACTTATACAATTGTTGTCCATGTCGTAGTCAAAGCGTTCATGGGTCTTTTAAAACTGGTTTCTAATAGTGTCCCGACGGTAAAAACTTGTTCTTTTTGTACGTAGTCAAGTTGACCTTGACTACAAAAGTAGGTACTTTTCTTTGAACTCTATGTTCTGGAGAATCTAGTCTCATTCATCTCCCAACTGTTGAATCAATACAAAGTTTGTATTACAAACTAAACCCTGTCTCCTGTTTGCCAGCAAATTTTGGACAAATTTCAATTTTATTTTAAGTCCCATACATCATATTTTATGACCTTGAAAATAGTTTCCTGATCTCGACCCCAACCTATCCCCTAACGCTGTATAATGCCTCAACTTGGAACTAGGAGTGAGGGTTTAATTAAAATGAATTAAGTTGATAGTTAGTTAAATGACCTCAAAAAGTTAATCTCAATGGATAATTTACTAACCAACTTTCTAGTACCCCCGCTCCGCCCCGCCTCTTCATTCATTGTAATCAAGTTTAGTTTAATCTATCATTTAACATTTTAAATTGATGGGACGTGGGCTTGTATGTAAGGAAAGACTATTTAAAATAATTATTTAAACAAATGGGGATGGGGGCTAAAGATTAGATTATTTATTTAATTTTTTTTAATTGACATTTCATTATTTTACTATCACATACTTTATTTTAATCATTAGTGCATTGTTTCAGGAATTTTTGTTTTGTTTTATTTCTTTTTATTTAAATATTTTGTACATGTTTTCCACATTTTTGCCAATTTTGACAAATAATAATGACAATTTAATTGACAAAAAATATTTTAAAAATTATTTTTAAATTCAAATCGCACCCGTTGTAACAAATTGAAAAGTCTGATTGAAAAAAGGGATTTTGACAATTTAAATTTTGAGCAATTTTTGGAGGCAAAATGGTGGACAATGAACGGAATTTGGCGGGAGAAGAAGAAAAACCAAAAGAATTGCCACGGCGGGCAAAATGGATGATAACTCTCGGTGTCTACTATTGTAATTTAACGCTGGTAATTAAACTACAGTTTAAATTAAAATTAAGAAAAAATTAATTTATTTTAATTTATTTAAAGGGGATCAGTCTCAATTTTTTTTCACCAATGGTCCAACATTTTGAACGAAAATTTGACGCTTCAACATTTGAAGTCTCCATCGTTTTTACCGTCGTCACTGCCTCCTACGTGTCAGGGGCTTTAGTTTGTAAGCTTGACTACAATTAAAATTTTAAAATGGTGCGGGAAAAACTAATTTAAAATTTTAAAGATGGAATCATCACAAAATTTATGCCAAGACAAGTCCTTGTCATGACTCTCCTCGCTTTTATGGCCGGCTCCCTTTTTACAATCCCGCACATGACGTCCATCACAATATTTTATGTTCTTGGCGGGATTTTGGGTAAATCATATTCAAATCATTGGCAGTTATGTGTAAATTTTGTTACAAAATAGAAATGACAACTTTTCTACTATTTATTTAGGGGCGCGCCTATTTAAAATATTTAAATATTATTTACAGGTTTTGGTGGCGGGGTGTACGATGCATTTCAAATAGCTTGGTAAAACATTTTTTTCATGAAGAATTATGGCCCGAATTTTAGAAGGCCACTCATGATTTTATTAACATAAAACTATTTTTGTCCTAGCATTTGCGAAACTTGGCGCCATCAAGCTGATTCATATATCCTTGCTCTAACTTTCACTTATTCCTTGGGTACTGTAATACCCCCAGTCCTCTTAGCACCTTTTCTCCCTGATGATGAGGACGTCACGCTCGCGCCCAATTCGTCGAGTTCAAGCTCTTCAACTGAAAAGCCCGAGGCGGGTTCAATGGTCACGCCTTTTTCTATTGCTGGCGCCATTGTGGCTCTAGGTTCCATTTTTCAAATTATTTTGTACTTTACATTGAGATCCAAGTCTTCCACTCCCGCACCCGCCAACACAACTAATACAAACGAACCAACCACTGTAGTGGCCAGCACAAATGAAATTGAAGACTCACAAGCAAATTTGGTTCCACAACCTCCCAGCAGATGGCAAGTGTTGACTTTAGTGATTTTGACGTGTTCAGTGATTTCATTTTCTCAGGGAATGGAAATGACGACGTTGTCATTTATCCCAACATTTGCAAGTAATTCAGAATTGCATTTAAGCGACGCCCAGGCAGCCAACGTGTTGTCAGCATTGACCATCACATATGCTGCTTGTCGTTTTCTTGGTATTTTCATAGTTCAAAAAGTGCCGCCTCAATTCATGATAGTGGGGAATTTAAGTTTAATTTTAATTGCCAACATCCTTTTGTTATTATTGGCTCAAAATAATAAGACAATTTTGTACGCTGCTGCCATAATTATGGGAGCGGGTCTGTCAACACTGTTTGCCGCTGTTTTTGCCTTTATTGAAAAACATTTGGATATCACTGATCAAATTTCGGCGGCTGTTGTCGTCACTGGTGGAACCATTGCCGCCATCTACCCCTTGATAGTCGGCGAAGGAGTGGATGAGAATCCATCCATTTTGACTTATGTTAATTTTTTCAGTATTTCTGCTTGTACTCTGGCCTTTGGGGTCATGTACTACGTGACCATGATACGAAATAAAAATAAATAAAGTTGAAAGTATCTCGCACCATGTTTTAAACAGGAATTTCATACAAGCATTAGGGATAAGAAGATAAAAATAAAATAAATGGTCTCATAGTTTTAGTTCCTTTATTCGACACCCTTTAGTAATAATGTACATAGTACGTTATTTTCTACAATACTGGATGACTGTTTGGAACTTTTGGGTTGGTTCTGTTAACGTGTAAATCGTCCGTGCACTCCTCCTGGAGTATGTGGTCCTATAAATCACATTATAGCTATTTTAAGCACAAGGTCAGACGGTAAAAACAAAAACAAATATGTTTGAAACTACCAAAATTTTCTCGAATCACACGCAACGTATTCTGGAGCGCCGTTACGAGCTCTCGTGAAAGATAGTCTCTATACTCTTTTTCATATTTATCACCATCTCTGCTGAGATCTATACGTCCTTGGACCTACGATAAAACTTTATTTTAGAATTTTTCTTCGTGCCATTACCTTGCAATATGCTTCTATCATGGGGCCAGCTATAGGGCAACCAGCGCAGCCTGGTCAAAATATTATTGCTTTATTGGCCCACCCATAGGGAGCAGGAGCTGTCAAAAAAATCTGAAAAGAAACAAAAATTGTGAAAAAGTACAACTTTGAAAATGTAAACTACAACAGTTTAATAAACCAAATTGGGTAAAATTAATGTAACCAATTTACATGGAACTCACAAAAACATAAGTGCAGTAGGCAGTTGTTAGTAAATTGAAATCCAAGTTAGATATATTTTGAAATTAATTTTAAATATTAAATTTTAAAAGAAATACAAGTGTATCTATACAGTAATACAGTAGCTTGGAAATGGTCCTTGACGGCAACTTGATTGCAAATGTAGTTCTTGTCATTGGCGCCAATAATGTGTCGCCATGCCTTGCACCTACAGAATTGAAATACATTTACAAATTAGCCAAAATTTTAAATGGGCAAACAATGTTAGAAATAATGTGGGGAAAATTTGAAATGTGCACTTACTGCTTGCATTTAATTAAACTTTCATTCTGTGATTTCTGAATATCACATGGAATGACTTTCCTACAGTCTGAACAAATGTTTCGGCTTATCGGATTAGTTTGGAGATCACATCTCCCGACAATTACCCTCAAAATTTCTTGTCGAAAACTGGTAAAAGATATTATAGTTGGAATGGGTTGATTTTTAATTGTAGCCTTAGCATTGGCAAGGCAAATTAATCCTGTTAAATTAAAAAATTATTCATTTAATTTATTTTTGGTATGGAAAATAGTCGTGCATTAAAATAATAGCTTGTGTCTGTCATACCACAATTTGAATTGTCTCCAGAAATTTGTTGACAGCAAGACCGACGCACCATGGGCCACGTCTGGGACACATTTAAACACTTATTGAGGAATCCGGCAATTAACAAATGTAGTCTTTTGTCCATTGTCCAACTTTCACTTTGTGAGTTATAGCCTGAAAATTTACGTATTTAACTTACTTTTCCCGCAATTAAAATTTGATTAAAAAGTATGGACAGTACTCACATAAAATCTGGTTTAGCTTTGTCATAGCCACTCCTAGGCACCAATGGTTTTGGTTCACATGAACAGGAAAAAGTAAACTCTCCGTGTAGGTCCAGCTTTCACTCAGCCTACTTCGTAAAGTCCCGCCATTAGTAATCGAGTTCATCTCTTGGTTTGATAAGTACTTGCATCTGGGGGTTTCAACAATCTTCTCCAAGTAAGCATCAATTATAGTATCATTCAGCCAATGGGGTAAAAATTGTTGTGACGTCTTTGAGTCTAGTGGAAACCCCAAAATTTTAATTTCGGATTCTGGTACATTTTCTTCCAAAGATTTCAAATCATGAAGAGACAACTTTATCTTCCCAATTTCCAGGAGAGTCACAAATGCATTAGATTTTGTTGCCACAGGAAAAATGACGTGTTCTCTTTCAGTTGTTTCTTGAACTTGAGTAGTGTCTAATTGTAACCAAAAAAATATTACGTAACCCTCAAATTATGACCAATATTTTCAATTTTATACCTTTTTGGGGGAAACTTTTCTCAGCCAAACTTTGAGAAATCATAAAATTCTCGGGGTCAAATAAATTTTTGTGGTCCAAGAGCTCTTCGTCAACGAATTTAATTTGAATTTCATGTTCTATATCCTCAGCGTCATTATAAACAACCGGCACAGGATTTCCGGTTCCTTTCCTTCCTGCTCTAGAGCTGACTTGATTTTTATAAATTTCGGTGATTGTTGTAGGCTTGACAAAATTCAAGTTTTCAAAATTTACATTTCCCTTTACGCCTGGTAAAAATAAACGAACAACTTTTAATATTTTCAAACCAACTTAAACATTTTTGTACAAATGAAAATTCTCAGAAACCCTACCACTTGCATTGTTGACTGCCATGACATGGGCACACCTGGTCTTCAAACTACAGTAACAACTTTGACTGGGAAAGTTTACCTAAAATGTTAGCCCAAATTAAAAATTTAATACTTAGTGAAGTAAATTTGACACAAAATTATGTGGTTGAGGAATAAAAAATTGCAATTGCAGAAAATGAAAAAAATATAACTTACAAGATAAGCTTTACCAAATCGGTCTGTCACCACCCAATTTCCATTCCTGACAAAATCGACTAAATTATCCTTGACCAACGAAAGGGCCTCACTTTTTTGGGTTGGATAGTTGACATCTTTATCCAACCTTGGCAGAGTTTTCTTGTCGACTGTTTCACGGTTTGAGTCATCCATTTTGATAATTGAAAGTTTAATATTGATAGGATTTAGTCTGTCTCTTTTTTTCTCAAAAGACGGATCCAATCTATTATTTCCTTTGCTTTTCCATAGGCCCTTTTGAATTTCAAATAACTGGGAAGTTTGAAAATCATAGACATCATTCAAGAGGGAATAAAGGGTTGGATTATTTCTCTCCACCACGGAATTTTTTAACAGAGAATTAATTGACTCACTAAAAATATAGGAAAAATTTAAAGTTTTAATTACTGAAAATAGTCAAGAAATGTAAATGTTTGTGAAAAAGTACTGGAGAAACTTTCGTACGCGGGGTTAGTCGTTAGTCCTGAATATTGGTTGAAAATTCCAAATTTAGAGACAGTCCGACGAAAACTTTTCTTTAAATCGGCGTCCAAATATTTTTTGTAGTAGGATTTAAACCTTTTGTCGCACGGAGGTCATCCTTGATTTTTGAATTCAACGGCCTCCGCTTCACTTAATTCAACTTTTTCATCGTCACAAGTGGGGTCAGTTAAATTTCCAGCTTCATCAACTCCATTAGTGACGTCATCAGTATCATTTGAACGGTCGGCTGGGCCGAATTCCTCCAGAAATCGCTCATAAATTTCTGGTGATTTACTCCATAACAATAATTTCACATCATAATGGTATCTCTTCTTTAGCTTCATGTTGAATTTCTTGGAGGCAGTCCATCTGTCAATATTCTGTAAAAAGATTTAATAAAATATTTATTATCGTTAGAATACTGAAAAATATTAATTTCTATAAACTTCTTGTTTCCAAACCTTGAAAATATGGAAGTAACAAAACACGTGGGTTGCCTCTGAAAGAACGTCGGCCACAGCTAACTTGATACTCAGTTCCCGGTCCGTAATGATGACTGTTTTCTTTGAGTTCAATTTATCCATATCTCCAGACACTGTCTTGAAGAAAGAAACGTGAGTCAACCTTTTCTCAGTGTACTCGTGATACAACACGTTGAGGGGATATACTGGGTTCTTGAGCAGTCCTGGATGACGAACAGAGAGGATACTGACGAATCTTTCACCCAAGTTGAATGTAGTATCATAATAGAAAAACATGTAGGGAACAATATTGTACAAATCTTCAATGTGTGACTCAAGTTCGGAGTGTCTGCTGGCCAGTAACAATCTAGGAATCAAATCCATTTTTCTTACAATTTCTGGGTGGTCCATACCAAAAGCATAGACGTCTCTCAAATCGTTGTGGTAACAAGGCTCCCTTCTTTTCAATTCTTGGGAAATATTTTGAATTTGTCTTTTATTACAGGGAGCTTCAAATTCATCCTCCGAGTCGTAAATTTCGGCCATATTAAGTTCTCTATTGGAAATACATAAATACATTTAAATTTGATTTCCAGGTTGAGCAAAATGGCCGACAGCTAAAAAGATGGGCTGCGGATATAATGAAAACTTTTATCGACCTGCAGAGAAAGTCTATGAATTGTCAAAAGACTGAAAATCTCTGTGTGCTGTTGTAGAGAAAGTTGGTTTGCAACAAAAAGAAAAAACAATTTAGAGTGGTAGAGACAGACAAGAAATTATAAGACTTGCGAAAAACCAACCAACCCGCCAAAATGGCGGTTAACCGCCAATTTCAGTGTCTATTTTAGCACTTTTTGACGTACACTGAAACACGCCGTTCCGCCTGGCGGGATTGTTTGTGACTACGTTTTGATAATATTTTTTTCCTAGATGCAATTTGACCTCCTCTACAAAATGAGCCTAGAAAAAGTGCCACTTATCGTCATCGACCCTACACTGACTTTGGTCGACCTGTCCTTTTGCAGATTTATACACAAATTTTATTTTTATTTTTAAAACTCACGTATTAATTGCGGCTGGTTTCTTTCCTCTCTCGAGAAAATCTACTACTTTCTCCTTCGTAGCCTTTGGAGTGGCAATAAATCCAGGGTCCAGATTGGTTTTGTTCTCCGTACTGGACTCGGAACTAATTATTTTTGAAGGCTGTACAATTTTCTCAGGAAGGGTCACTAAAATTAAAATAAAGCGATTTGTTTTTCACACAATTTAAATCAATTATGTTTGATCACATTTTTGGAAATATTTTCTCACCAAAATGGGAATTATCTCGTTTCCTACTGTATGTTGATGGTCCTGGATTAAATATTTTGGACACTGACTTCCTCTTTCCCAAATGTCCATGTTTTTTATTATTTGCATCATTGACTGGGAATGTACTTGTAGTCAAAGGACAGGTTCGACCAAAGTCAGTACAGGGTCAATGAAAATAGGTGGCACTGTCTATGGGCTCATTTTGTAAAAAAGGTCACAGTGCATCTTTTAAAATTGTTTTTTTACTACATTCAGTTTAACCATTTCTACTGCATAAGCCCATAAAAAGTGCCACCTATCGTCATTGACCCTATACAAGTTTTGGTCAAACAGATGCATTGTCAGATTAATTAATTTTATCAAACTTTAAATGTAAAATGTTTTGACAAATAATTTCATTTCTCAAGCAATTTCAAGTTTCTAAGTACTCACCTAGATGGTAGACCAAAACTACAGGTGGATTCTATGTTGAAGGGCGATCAATATCTCCATTTAAATCCCAGATTTAATTTCTGAAAAATTCGACCTTTTCATGATTGTGGAGCAGTGTATACTGCCTGTTTTTAACTAGCCAAATTTGCCTGTATGGCTCTGGTCGTAGATGTCCATATTTCCAAGCTTTTTGGTCATTAATCCAAGAATTTTAAATCCGACTTTGATGTGTCAAAAAGATAGACCTAAAAGTAACAAAAAATTCAAGTTTATTTTGTAGAAATTCACAGTCATGAGGGTAAAAAATTAATTCATAACAAAGACATTATGAAAATTATTATGAAAATTTGGACAAATTATTATTGTTTATCGACACTTACAGAATTGGGTTGTATGTTGGTAGTTATTCTCTTTGTATGAACCTTGAATTTTTGATAATTTTTAAGCATTTTTAGTGCCTCCTGTGACGAAAAGCCTGAACCAACAACCACTGCGTCTTCATTTCCCTGTGATTCTTGTTTTCCCCCCACTGCATACATCCAATTTCATTAAGATTTGTGTTCAAATAAAATAATATGTTTTTCATTTTTCTTTTAAATTAATTGTGCTTAAAATAAAATTTATCCCAATAAAATTACCTTGCAAATACTCTTCCCCATTATTGGTGAGGCTGATGTTTGTTTTTGTTGTCTCGCTTTGAGCTACGTTTTCTTGTCTGTATACTTTCAAGTTAATGGGTTTCTCGTCAAAATTCATTTCTTTCATTCACTTAAATGTAAATCAGAATGGTGGAAACTCAAAAGCCACGGATTTGTCTCTCTGGTTGTCCAAAAAAAATTGACCGTGAAAGACAAGGTGATTGTACAACAGACAAAAATTGAGTGCCGCTTGCAGTATATATACATTTAAATATACCTTATAGTTTTAAAAAATCTTCCAGGAAATAAAAGGACCCGTCTTGGTGTCATGTATGAATAAAAGCTTGTTTTCTTCCAAGAAAAAAGATGAGAAAGGGTGGAAATAATCAGGCAACATTTTTAGGTAGAGAAAGAAAACAAAGATTTTCTTCTGTGAATGACTGCCTCGGGGTATGAACAGCTGTACTGGGTGTGTAAATGATGGCTTCAGGGCTGTGAATGATGGTTCCGGGAGTATGAATGATGGTCCAGGAGGTGTGAATGATGGACCCGGGGGTGTGAATGGTGGTCTCGGGGGTGTGAATGAGGGTCTCGGGAGTGTGAATGATGGCCCAGGGGTGTGAATGATGGTTCCGGGAGTGTGAATGATGGTCCAGGATGTGTGAATGATGGTCCAGGAGGTGTGAATGATGGCCCAGGGGTGTGAATGATGGTTTCGGGAGTGTGAGTGATGGTCCAGGAGGTGTGAATGACCCGTGAATGGTGGGAATGACGCTAAATAATGTATTTGTGCGTGATTGACTGTGAATGATATGTGAATGGGTTTTAGCATGGCCCCAAAATTACACCAACTTTGCTATTAAAGACAGAAAAATGGCGAGCGGAGCGAGACAAAATTTTTTAGTGCTTTTTCAGTTTTAAAAAAATTAATTGGGAATCTGAAATTTTATGACAAATTTTATGATTTTTCAGTGTTTTAAATTAAATTTGTCAAATTCAAAGGGGAGGCGGCGGCTGAGAAAAAAATTTCGTCGGCGGCACGCCGCGGCGGCTGAGGACTCTAGTATGAACCAAAGTTTAATATGAGTCCACTCACAATAATTTGCTCCCGCCACAAACAAGATGGTGGAGAAAACAAAAGTGCTTCCATAACCAGTACTAGCCCTGTACCTGGCTCAAACAGGCAATTATAGCCAAAATGATTAAAATTTTGGAATTCATTGCTCAACGGATCAAGTACAAATTTTGTTGTGAAGGAGAAGCGGCTCGAGTCTACAATGGTTGTACAATTAAATTTTAACTGTACAGTTAACTCTATTGTTGTACTTAGTTAACGAGCACGTGCGCAATAACTGTTAATTTAAAAAAAACTAATTAGAAATATATGACGTTTTGAATTATTATTGCGCGCTAAAATGCAAAAATTGACTAAAAATTAAGTTGACATTTGATATAAGAGCCTTAAAGAGCACTTTTAATTGAGTTGGGCCTAATGTCCATAATATTGATCTACCATGATCTGTACACAAAAACAATGAATGACATTTTAGTCAAGTAAATTATTTTGAAAATATCAGTCTGTTTTTGTTTTCAAAAATTTTCATGCGTTATACGTAAAACTGGGTCTGTATTGATACATGAATGAGTAAATAATAATTCTTACTATTCTCTGCCCATACCAATCCCCTCTTTCTTTATCTTCTTTCTTCTATTATTTTTTGACGAATAAAAAGAGGTATTATTTTGTACAACTAGGAATTTTACAGATTGAATTAATCATTTTGCAAATAGGACATAATTATTAACTTGAAATTTTCAAGTTAAAAATAATCTTTTTAAATAAAAATAATTATTTTGCAAAATAACACATTTTGTCTATCTGTAATAAATTAAATCCATGGACAAAAAAATGGAGCCATAAAATTGTATCCTGATCTCACTAAGAACGGGAATTTTTATAAAATACTATTCTAAATAATCAATGGATTTTCAAAAACTATGAGTAGTCTAGGTAGTTTAAAAAGTTAGGTATATTGTCCGTTTTTTATTTTTTAATTAGGTATTTTGTCCATTAGGTAATTTGGGTTTAGGTGGATTGACTTTAGATGGATTGGGTTTAGGTAAATTGGTTTTAGATGGATTGACCCAGAACCCTTAGAATATGCCCAATGCAATCAACAAAAAAAAAACCACAAAAACAATTTTGTACTCGACCCAACTAATCCGCAAACATCAACTCATCATCAGTTTGGAATTTGGAACATTTCTTTTACCTCGGACTGCTTGGAAAATGGAAGATGGCCATTGTAGTTGTTAATTTTTTGCAAAAACAAATTATATTTCCAGGCCTGTGGTGGGCAGGGGCGGCGCTAGGCACAAGCAGAGCACGCATTTGCTTGTACATAAATGATCAAACATCATTTTTGACCATTAAATGCCCTTTGAAACTCAATTTTGCCATTTTTTGGAAAGAATAAATGCTTGGCCCTCATTTTTGGCTGCCACTGGTGGTGGGTGTAGCCATTGGTCTCAAAATCGTACAAGTCCCAGAGAATGTGTTGCTAGACGTTCGAATGGCACAAAAAAATAAGCCTTGGCGCCCGAAAACTATGTCAATCTCAATGGCATTAGAATATTTTGTTTGCATGTATTTTTAATTTAAAAATAAAGTATGTAGTTGTTGTAAAAAAAGGGACGAATGAAAATTAATTTTTCACTTCAATTAATTTTGACTATATGTACTTTATTATAACCGTCGCGACGGTTATAAAAATATAAGTGACGGCGAAAAAATAAATTCTCACGGCACATAAAATAAATCGCTGTTTAAATTAGGATCATCAATTAAAATAATTTAGGATATTTAATTATGTGACTTGTCAGTAGTGCACTTGATCAATTTGATTATTTAAGGTACATACATGTCAATTAAATTTAAATATTGTGAAATAATTTGTTATTCTATTTAATTCTATTTAATGAATTAAATTTTAAACATCAATACAATCCACGTAGGGCGTCACGAGGCCAAAAGTTTGGTCTGAAATTAAATCACAATTTATAGTTGATAATTGTAATAATGTTGTAACATGGGCAATAATTTTATTTAAGTTTTAAAATAATTAAATGGCAATGACACTCACATCCAACTTGATCCCGAGTCGAAGAATGCATCACCGATTCAAGGATAACTTTTAGTCCAGAATTGAGTCTCATTGGTTCAAATCCATAAATTCCCGCCACATGAGACAACACAGGATCCCTCTGACTGGTTCCTTCAGTGACTTGAAGTTTAAATTTTTGCAAATCTAAATACAAAAATAATTAATAGATATTTAAAAACAATTTTAATTAAATTAAATTCAACTTACATTTTGCATCAAAAATGGAAGGTTCCGAACGTAAATTGGCAACTTCGTTGACTTGAACATGTCTCGAATTGTCTCTCAATTGTTGACAAACAATTTGCGAAATTCCTGTAATGGCAGAATCCATTTTGGCACAAAACTCTTCTTCTCTTTCACAATCATCAATCACAATACAAATTTGTTCCAAATAAATAAACCAAGACCAACATCCCCTCAAAATGGCGGGACATTCACTAAAATTTGAAATTCGACAGTCGAATTGTTGACAATTTGGAAATAGTGGAGCAATCTGTGACATACATTGTAGACTACAGTTGGAATTAATATTTAAATATTTAACTGAAGTTAAATAATCAAGTCCAATATTCTCCCAAATGAAACCCCCTTTACAGTACAATTCAATGCTGGTCAAATTGGGAAAAGAGCGGGAAAATAAAATGTCACGTGGTAAGAGTCGATGATACCGAGGATGCATTCGATGCCCGAATTTAATAGTCTTGACCTTGTCCAAAATGGGGAGACGGAGGTCAGGTAAAAAAACGAGTTCGTCCAATAATTCAATTGATTCTAATGTGAGTTTGTTGGCTTCAAATAAATTATTTAAAATTGAGACAATTCGTGGCCACAATAATTGAGCTTCACTAACTCGAATTAAATTAAATTTAACTTCCTTCAAATTACTAACGGCGGGTGCCCATCTTTCATATGAGTCGACAAATGAGCCATTTAGATTGACGTCAAATGATTTTACGGTGTGGATTTTATTTAAAGTGATGAGGTCATCGTTCCAGTACATTCCGAAATGTTTGATGACCTCGAGATTGACCGCAATGTTTAGAATATCTTTGATTAAATTTTTGTAATCATTTTCTTGAGGCATTAAATAGCCAATTTTAAATGTCTTCAATTTTATCAATTTAATTGACCCCACTGGGTCAGGAAATAATTGACAGTTTGTCTTGTGCAGGTCGGGGAAGGTCAGGGAATCTAAATTTAAGTATTGGAGATCCTGTGACACGGTCAGGAGGAATTTACGGAGGAAGTGGATGGCGTGGTAGACTTGATGGGGTTGACAGGTCAAATTTAATTTTAATTTGTGTACTTTTCCGTGGAGTAGAAAATTTTCAATGTCACGGGTATGAAGGTGACCTTTAGTGAAGGTGAAATTGGTGATGGGGAATTG
Organism: Arrhopalites spinosus; assembly: GCA_034700945.1. Classification (NCBI taxonomy): domain Eukaryota; kingdom Metazoa; phylum Arthropoda; class Collembola; order Symphypleona; family Arrhopalitidae; genus Arrhopalites; species Arrhopalites spinosus. Next base: position 19,624 of record JAQIVZ010002414.1, read on the forward strand.
GGTTGTTGTTTTTAATATTTTGGAAAGGTCATCAAGAGTTCCTTGTGGATTTTCGTAATGGTTGGTGGATGAATTAAATTTAAATTCAATATTATTGTCAGTGTCTTGTCCAAGGATAAGCCAAGTTTCGTAAAATGTTTGATTAATGGAGCGATACTTGTACAGGTGAGTTTGAGGAAGATATTTACAAATTTGGAGGACAATCTACAGTTTAATTTAATTTTTTTGATTATTATTTAATTGTTTTTTTTTATTTAATATTGTTGAAATTATTTTTAACAAACCAGTCGATTGTGAAAAACTTGTGTCTCTGGTGAATCAATAAATGCAACTTGACCTGGACCAGGATTGACATTTTGAAGTGACTTCATTTTTTCTTCTTCATTTTTGACTAGAATTGACTTTAACTAAAATGGAAATAAGCCATTTACAAAAAAATTGTATTATTTTTAATTTAAAAAAATATTTTGGTTAAAAAGTTAAACTTACATTAGAAATTATTAATTGTCTTGAAACTTCATTATGAGGAATGGCCTCTAAAATCCGAATTTCATTTTGGATGGATTTTTCAAGTTGGAGACTTGTTGAAGATTTACTCATTTTCTCTGTCAAAAAATTATAATACAATTAAGGTTAAGTTTATAATGTCAGACAAAGTAATATAAATGTTGAAAAAAAAATTAATTTAAATTACCTTTAGTTGTAATGCTGGGTAGTTGACATTAAAGTTAGAATTTAAAAAAAAAATCTTTGATAATCATAGCCTTTGATTTATTTTTCAAAGGTTTTCAAAATGAGACAAATATTGGAGAGTCACAAGGATGCCAATCGCCAAAAAAAAGTTGGAGGCCAGTTTGTAGTAAAAATTGACAGAATTGTGCAAAATTTATATTTCCCATTAATTCCCATTAATTTCCTTTTCCATAATTATTCAAAGTCTCATTTGATAATTTAGTCCCAAATATTACATAAGACGAAACATTAATCATGAGTAATAATATTAATATTTATTATAATAATAATTTTTTTTGAAGTTCATGCAAAACCAAAAATGAAGGGGTTGAGGAGTCATAATTATTGAGAAAGGTATTTAATTTTACAATTAAATATTGTGCTCCACATTCGAAATCATGACACACCCGCCATTTCAAATAGTGTCTCCATATTAATTACATTTTTGGAATAAAATCAAGTCTAGCATTTAATCCTAGAATTCCTACCGTCAATTATCAATTTGATCAATATTATTTTGGCCTTTTGAACTCAATTCAGTTTACTTTTTTTATTTTTGTCAGAGCATACAATTTGGGAATTGATAAAGTACAACTCCGCAACTCCCACAACTGCCACAACTGCCGACAATTAATATTTAAATTGAAACTAAATTAAATTAAATTATATAAAAGGTGAAGAAATTTATTCT
>JAQIVZ010002415.1:0-21041 GCA_034700945.1 Arrhopalites spinosus
TGGTGACTCACAGGGACGAGGAGCCATTTTCTTGTTCTCGCTGTCCCTATCGCTCTAAACTGAAAGGTAATCTTAAGAATCATATGAAAGTCTACAAATAAATACAACGTTTATTAATAATAAAAAAAGTACACATTAAAATTAACAGAGTCCTATGTACAGACATGAAATGTATAATTGGGATCCTTTTTTATTCATTTTTTAATTTATAATCAAACAAAATACATCATTGTCAATTTATGACTAATACTTTAGCTAATAGCTAGTAAAACGTCTATTAGGATTTGCAAAAAAGTTGGTGTAGGTGTATTTTGGTCTTAAAGTTAGAGTAGGGCTTGGTCTGTGAACTGGTCGTCTTGTGACTGCTGGAGGGATCAATTGAATTGGTCGCTCTTTCAATTGACATAAGCCCCAATTGGTGACGCAAACATGGGAGGTCAATCCTCTTGCATGACAATCACTATCCCTTGCACAATAAATCTGGGCACTCTGACCTCCTCCTTTACCAGCTTCATCCTTGTAGTAGTACATGACACTCTAATACAAATTAATTAATTAACAACCCCACCCTCAATTCAACTGTACAAGCCAATTGGCAATTTTGCAAAAAAAATTATCAAAAACTTACGGCTCCCTCCACCCTAAAGAGAAGGTAGGACGCCAAAATTGTAGTCAAAATAAAAATAAAATTCATTTTTAATTTTAATCACTCGTAATAAAATTTGTCAAAAAAAAATTACGCCCCTGTTGTCATTCAAAAAGTTTTGCTGGAACAACAAAAACAATTTAATTAATTTTTCCCTGTAAAAAGTTAAAAAGCTCCACAGTTGACAGGCGTTAAAAAACCACAAAAGGAGGAAAGGGACGAGGATGATTAAAATTAATCATTTGAGACCACCAATTAAAACCCCAAGTTAATTATATTTATTTAAAATCTTACTTTGTTGATTTAAAAAGTTAATTTTAAACTCCATTAAAAAATCACTGTTACATTACATTTAAGAAATAATTTACATTGTAAATTACAATTTGTAATAGATAAATAGATAAATACAGCCATTTTGTAAATAATAATAATAATTCAATAGTTTTAATTTAAAATTAAAATTCACATGTTTAAATTAATTAGAATAATTTATTCTTGTACATTAAAAATTTGTCATTTGTATTTATTTTAAAATAATTTGCCAAATTTGGTAGCTCGAGCTCTAGTTTTGTATAATTCATGAGGCTGAGGATTGTAAGAGAATAAAAAAATGGAAAGATTATTATTATGGCCAACAAATGATGTGAATGGGTTGGTCAAGAACATGATAATGAGAATAATTATTTGATATAAAATCGTAAATTAAAAATAAACAATACAATTCTCTCTCTCTCTCTCTCTCTCTCTCTTTGATAACCTACAAAATGTTTGATTTTCCTTAGTATTTGTCTTAATTAATTTATTGCCCAAGTTTTCACAATACAGAGCAAGAAGCATGGGGACCATGTACCGTATACCGGTTCACCATGAATGTCAATAGGAAGTTGAGACAACTTTAATTGTAATTTGTATTGACCAGTCAAAGTCATACCCTACTCTAGGTATACACACACATGTCCAAACCACAATTAAATGTGAAACTACAGAATCTTGTAGGGGTACCCCTCTCTCTTCTCAGCCTCAACCTCCCATGTCCCATGCTTCGTATTTTATATTTAAGATGCATAACAAAAGTCTTTGTGTAGGCTTGACTTTGGTTAATCTTGATGGACAATTGGAATGTTACACTTAATTACGTCTCTGTCTTGTACAAGGGTAAAAATTTAACTCACAATTAAATTATATAATTTTTTCTCTCTCTCTCTCTCTTGATAAAACGAAAGTGATCATGTAAAAGTTACGAGTAGAAACTCAATGTCAATTTATTAATAAAAAATATTATGTAATGAGGAATTAGTAAATGTGTAGTAGTAACCTTCCTTTATTAACCAATTAATTCCATTTTTTTTTCTCTCTCTCTCTCAGCATGTCTCAACATGCACAACATACCTTCCTCATATGTTCCAAAATCCCACTAAATGACCTTTCAGTTCAATTCCGTCTCCAAGAGTACATGAAGACTTAATTTGGAGCAAATGGCAAATTGTATAAAAGGGAACGGAAGGAAGAGAAAATTTATCAAACTTATTTGAGCTCTCAATCCCTCAACAAATATTTCCAATCTTCATTTCTTTACAAAGAAATTTCAACTAAAATCATCATCATGATTGCCAAGGTATGTACAATTAGTGACACTAGTACATTTTGAAAATATTTTTATTTTTATTAATTATTTTCAATTTTTATAGACTCTTGCCCTTTTCGCTTTGGTGGCTGCTGCCTCCGCTGGTGTTGTCTTCAACTCTTACGCTCCTCATCACACCGTCGATGACCTCGGCAGTGTTGGAGCTCAATCTGAACAAACTGTTCGTGGATTCAATGGATTTGGTGGACAACAAACTATTTCTCATCAAACCAAGGCTGTTGACAGCGCCTACTCCAGCGTCCGCAAACACGATACCCGGGTCATCAACCCAGCCACTTATGCCGCTGTAAGATTTTATAACATTTAGTGTCCAGTTTAGTTTACAATTAATTTTTAAATATTTATTTTTTTAGTACCAACCCGCTGTTGCCTACCATCATCCCCAACAAGTCTATGCTGCGGCCCCCGCCGTCGCTACTGTAAGATTTTAAATTGTTTTAAAAATAGTTGAATATTTAAATTTAAAATTTTTATTTAATTGACACTAATTACTATAATTTTTTAATTATTTTTAGGTCGCTCATGCCGCCCCACTTTTAGGAGCAACACACTATCACTTCGATAGTCCCGTTCTTGGACATTACTCATATTAAATAATTATCAATTTTTTGTATTTAATTATTTGTAAAACAAAAAATATTTGAAAATTATTTATTCAAATAAAATTGGCTAATTTTCTCAAACTCTTTGTGTATATTTTTTTAATCACGTGATTTTTTGTTGATGTTTACTTTTATTGAGCATATCAAAAGACAATTAAAACTTGTTTTTTTGTATTTGATTCTCTACAATGAGGCAGAATGTTCTAGAAGTTTAAATGAGCAACAAGTTTCTTTGATATTTAATTTTAATCAAGAATTTTTTTTAGCATTTTGGTGTACAATAATGAAGATTACAATCACTAGAGATCAAAGTTGGAAAGATATTGAAAGGAATTTAATTAAAAAATATGTTCCAGTTTTAGCAGAGCAATTAAATTGGAAATCGAGTCAAATTATTTTAAATTATGAATGTGGATCAGGATTAGTCGCTGTGGATTATTTATTACCGAAAGTCAAGGGAAATGACTCACAACTTTATTGTGTTGATTCATCCAAAGTTTTAATTAATAAAGCCAAAAAAAGTTATCCGGAATTGGCTAATATTTTTAAACATGGAAATATTTTAGAGGATTCGGCAACATGGCCTTTAAAAGGTCAAATGGTGGACAATATTTTGATTTTTCAACGTCTTCTGTTTGTAACAGATTTGAGGTATTTGTAAAAATGTTTTTCATGATTTAAATAGTTCCATAATATTTAATTAATATATTTTAGAACCTTTTTTCGAAGAATTTATACACAATTAAAATTTGGTGGGCAATTTGGAACAGTTATTCCATTGGATGTTACACTTTTTTTTAAACTTAGACAACTACTCGTACATTTTCCAGTGCTTGGACAAGAATTGAAGGTGGAAATTTTCAAAATGTTAAATTTTTAAACAAGATTAATTTAATTGCGATATTTTATAGAATCAATTCCCAGAATTTGCTGAGTGGGCCTGTGGACTTGGTGCAGCTCAATTTGTTTTGGGAATGGCCAAGGAGGCTGGGCTGAGTGTCAAATATTTTGAAATTTCTCAAGATTCTTTTACATACGAAGAAGTTGATTGTTTGGCAGGTAAATTTAAATTAAAAATTAAAAAAAATAATATTTAATAAAAATTAAAAATTTAATTTACCATCAGTTTTTCAGTTTTTAATGTTAATAATTAAAATAACAAAACTGATAAATATTTTAAATATTTTTTTCAAAAAATTTAATTTAGATCATTTCATATCCTTTCTGAGTGAATCGACAAGAAATAAATTGGAGGAGGGGGAAACGAAAGAAGATTTAATAATGTTTTTGGTATCTGAGATCACTAAAATTTTAGATATTTCTACACTTGCAAGGTCAATCTCAAATACTGGTCATAGTCTCCAACTTGTTGTGGAGAAAATTGGCTAAATTTTTGAAGTAGTAAAATAAATGTTTTTCATTCAATTTTAATTATTTTATTTCACAAATTAATACATTATTTACAACTAATGTTATAAAATGATGATCATTTTGTTATTTTTAATTGCATGATATTATTTGGCTTCATCCGGTTGACAGCAAAAGCTTCCCCAGTCCCAGTGACAACTTTTTACACAATTATTGTCGTCAGCTGAAATAAATAATTATATTTAATAACTCTTAATTAATTTCAAAAGACTTTTAATTCATGTCACCTTACCGTACGTCATAATGGTCATTAGGACCAAAAAGATAGAAGACACGATCAAGAAATTTGTCGACTGTTCCATATTGCAATTGACGAATACTGAAGAGAGTATACAGAAAATGTTGAAATTTTTACTCGGAGAGAGAAATTTGACTATAATTAATTTTATGAAATTACAAACATCTGGGATAAATTTTAAATGATCAATTTTTTATAGTCAGCATTTACCACAGTCATGTTCAATTGGTGTAATTATTTGTCAAGAAAATTACTCCATTTAAATTCATTCAACACTTGCCTCTAATTTATTTGCCTAATTGAAGTAAATTAAAGTAATGAGACGACAATATTAATTATTTAATTAACTTGCATACAAGTTGTATGCCTCCATAAAAACTAAAATGAATTAAATTTCATATAAATAATTGTCTTGTACTTTTTAAATAATTTTATTTTTCAAATTGAAACTTAATTTTTAATTGCCATTGTACAATTCATTAAAAAGCTTCTCCATAGTGTCAGCCCAAACCTGGTACCCAGGAGTTTCCAAGTGGACTAAATCACTAGTGAACAAAAGCGGGTCGCACACGCCCCAAGCCACACTAAAATTGTTGAACATGTCCAGGAATGTAATTCCGTTGGCTGGATCATGAAATTTGCTAATTTTGATGTTAATATCGGCCACGCGAGCAAACCAGTTGGCATCGTTACGGGGAAGAACACCCAAAAGTAAAATTTTGGCCATGGGTAGTCTTTCACGAAGGAGGTCAACCACTGCCCGAATTCCCCGGACGACGTCGTCAGTTGAGTCTCCTCCATTGTTGGTCCCGATTTTCAAGACAATTAATCTTGGTTGTAAATTGTCAGTCTCTCCATCAGCTATTCTGTACAATAAATGCTCTGTTTTATCCCCTCCTATTCCGTAATTGGCTGTCCTGTTATATTCATAAAAAATTTGTAAAACATTTTAATCAATTTTAGTAAAATATTTAAATTAAATTAAATTAATTGCTGCAGTACCCTAAGGGAGCATATTTTTCTTGAAAGATTGCATTCCCACTGCCACCCCATCCTTCTGTGATGGAGTCTCCGTAGAACATGACGGTGATATTTTGTCCATTGATGAGAGTGTTCTGTTTGAACGAGTCATGACGTTGAACCCACCAATCATCCGGTCTTGGCTCAGCCTCCCATGGAATGGCTGAAAATAAAAATTGTAAATTAAAAATTCACTTTTATTTGTGACAATTTTTCCTTACCTTGAATTGCCGTTGCAATTAATAAAACAAGGAATAATTTCATTTTGAAAATTTAATTTGAAGAGTAGAAAACACCAATAAAAAAATAAAATCAAACTGCTGACAATTATCAATGAGCCCAATTCCTTTTATACTTTTTAAACTTTTTTTATAGGATAATTCAACTTCTCTTGATTGACATTTTTTAATTGTTATAAAGGTCATGGGAAGATACTAAATTCATACTTATCAAGTACTTAAATTAATTATTATGTTGATAAAAGCAATTTATCTTGTTTTAATTTGCACTGGATCATACTTTTGCACCTATAAATTAATAAAAATCCTCAGGTCTCAGGATAATGAAATTCTTTAAGTTTTATCTTCTAAGTTCTCAATTTCTTGTTCTTCTATAAAATTCCATGTAAAATATTTTGTAATTTTTTTTTAATGTTTGAAATAGCATTATGTTTAAAAAATAATAATTTCATTAATCATTAATTTTAAACAAAAGGTTTAGATAAAACTTGTTTATTCGCAGAGTATGAAGGTGAGAGACAATTTTAAATTTGTACATCAATTAGTCTTGAACCACTTTAGATTAATCCTCGTACTTGACAACTTACAAACATTTACGTCATTTGTCGTTGTCATCCACTCTCATCGAGTCTAGGTACTATTTTTTTGCATAAAATTTAACTCATAATAATAAGTAAGTATATGTCCAGTCGCGAAGGGTCAACTCCACAAAGGTTGGCGACAAAAGTGCATTGTTTCACTTGTTGCTGGACGTAAGTTGACCTGTCAATCTCAAGGTGGTGTGACACAAATTCTTTTTTTGAGAACGTCCTTGACACGGTGAAAAGTTTCATTAACAGTCTGTTGACATCTTGACCCTTTAACCCCAAAAAAATATGGCCATGGCTTCTTGTGAAATATTGAGCTTCAATTTCATGTAAAACATGGCCACGGCGCCACATCTATAGATCTGTGCAGTATTATTACTTCACCATGGCGAAAAAACGCTGACAATTGGTCTTTGTGACCCAATATGACTCACTGACCCTTATGACATTGATGGGCTCACTGAGCTTTGTGATCTTGATGGGCTCACTGACCCTTGTGATCTTATTGGGCTCATTGACTCTTCCGAGTTTACATTCTATCTTCATTTACCACAGTCATATTAAATTGGTGTAATTATTTGTCAAAAAAATACTCCAATTCATTCAACACCTGCCTCTAATTTAATAATTAGAGTCATTACATATGTACGACACAACAATAATTTAAATTTAATTATTTAATTGACTGGTATGCTTCCATAAAAAACAAAATGAATTAAATTTTATAAATAAATGTCTTGTATGCTTTAAGTAATTTTATTTGTCAAAAGAGTTAATTTTTAATTGCCATTGTACAATTCATTAAAAACCTTCTCCATGGTGTCAGCCCACCTTTGATACCCAGGAGCTTCCAAGTGGAGTAAATCTCCATTGAACAAGACGGGGTCAACCACACCCCAAGCTACACTAAAGTTGTTGAACATGTCCAGGAATGTAATTCCGTTGGCTGGATCATGAAATTTGCTAATTTTTATGTTAATATCAGCCACCCGAGCAAACCAATTGGCATCGTTGCGGGGAAGAACGCCCAAAAGTAAAATTTTGGCCATGGGTAGTCTTTCACGAAGGAGGTCAACCACTGCCCGAATTCCCCGGACGACTTCGTCAGTTGGCTCTCCATTGTTGGTTCCAATTTTCAAGACAATTAATCTTGGTTGTAAATTGTCAGTCTCTCCATCAGCTATTCTGTACAATAAATGCTCTGTTCGATCTCCACCTATTCCGTAATTGGCTGCCCTGTAATATTTATAAATTTTTTTAAAAATTAATTTAGTTAATTAATTGCTGCTGTGTTGTAATGTTCATGAAATAGTTAGTAAAATATTTTAATTAATTAAATTAATTGCTGCAGTACCCTAAAGGAGTATATTTTTCTTGAAAGATTGCATTCCCACTGCCACCCCATCCTTCTGTGATAGAGTCTCCGTAGAACAGGACGGTGATATTTTGGCCATTGATGAGGGTATTTTGTTTGAACGAGTCATGACGTTGAACCCACCAATCATCCGGTCTTGGCTCAGCCTCCCATGGAATGGCTAAAAATAAAAATTGTAATTAAAAATTTTTTAATAAAAATGTGACATTTTTCCTTACCTTGAATTGCAGTTGCAATTAATAAAACAAGGAATAATTTCATTTTGAAAATTTAATTTGAAGAGTAGAAAACACTAATAAAAAAATAAAATCAAACTGCTGACAATTATTAAAGAGTCCAATTCCTTTTATAGGAGAATTCAAACTCTCTTGATTGACATTTTTTACTTGTCATTAAGGCCGTGAAAGATAAGTTGATTATTATTAATTCATAAATACTTGTCAAGTAATTGGATTATTATTATGTTAACAAAAATTCTTCCTTTTAATTTTGTTTTAATTTTTACTGGATCATACATCCTTTTGTACCTATAAATTAATGAAAATCATCAGGATAATGAAATTCTTTCTCTAAGTTCTCAATTTCTTGTTCGCCTTATAAAATATTTTGTGATTTATTTTTTGAAACAGTTTAATGTATCAAAAATAATAATTTCATTAATCATTAATTTTATACAAAAGGTTTAGATAAAACTTGTTTATTCGGAGAGTATGAAGGTGAGAGACAATTTTTACTGACCATTTTAAATTTGTACGTCAATTTAGTCTTGAACCACTTTAGATTAATCCTCGTACTTGACAACTTACAAAAATTTATGTCATTTGTCATTGTCATCCACTTCCATCGAGTCTACTATTTTATTGCATAAAATTCCACTCATAATAATAATTTCAAAATATTTTTAAATTATAATTTTTGAAACAGTTTCAAAAAAAAAGATTCACAAAATATTTTATAAAGAGAAGAAGAAATTGAAAACTTTGAGATAAAAACGTGCAGAATCTCACTATCCTGATGATTTTCATTAATTTATACGTACAAAAGCATGTGTGATCCAGTAAAAATTAAAACAAGATAAAAGATAGCGTTTTTATCGGCATACAATAATTAAGTACTTAAAAGTATGAATTAATATGAATCAACTTGTTTTCCCATGACCTTTATAACAATTAAAAAATGTCAATCAAGAGAGTTTGAATTTTGTCCTATAAAAATAATTTGGCTCTCTGATAGTTGTCAGCAGTTTTGATTTTATTTGTGTTTTCTATCCTTCAAATTAAATTTTCAAAATGAAATTATTCCTTGTTTTACTAATTGCAACTGCAATTCAAGGTAAGGAAAAATTTCACAAAAAAGTCAATTTTTATTAAAAAATTTTTAATTAAAATTTTTATTTTTAGCCATTCCATGGGAGGCTGAGCCAAGACCGGATGATTGGTGGGTTCAACGTCATGACTCGTTCAAACAAAACACTCTCATTAATGGGCAAAATATCACCGTCATGTTTTACGGAGACTCCATCACAGAAGGATGGGGTGCAAATGGGAATGCCATTTTCCAAGAAAAATATGCTCCCTTAGGGTACTACAACAATTAATTTAATTAAAATATTTTACTAAATATTTCATAAATATTACAGGACAGCCAATTACGGAATAAGTTGGGATCGAACAGAGCATTTATTGTACAGAATTGCTGATGGAGAGACTGACAATTTACAACCAAGATTAATTGTCTTGAAAATCGGGACCAACAATGGTCCAGACACAACTGACAATGTCGTCCGGGGAATTCGAGCAGTGGTTGACCTCCTTCGTGAAAGACTACCCATGGCAAAAATTTTACTCTTGGGCATTCTTCCCCGTGAGGACGCCTACTGGTGTGCTCGCATAGCTGATATTAACATAAAAATTAGCAAATTTCATGATCCAGCCAATGGAATCACATTCCTGGACATGTTCAACAATTTTAGTGTGGCTTGGGGTGTGGTTGACCCCCTCTTGTTCAACTTGGAAGATTTACTCCACTTGGAAACTCCTGGCTATCAAATGTGGGCTGACACAATGGACAAAATTTTTAATGAATTGTACAATGACAATTAAAAATAATTTTCTCAATTTGACAAATAAAAAAATACAAGACAATTATTTATAAAAGTTTATTTTGGTTGAATCACAAGCGTGTAACAAGAGCCCCCATTCAAATACATTGCATGCACTTTACATCTCTCTTTTGTGCCTACACCGCCTATGCCTACAGCATTAGATTGTAGGCCTACAATTGAACATAGAAAATTTCAAATGGAGTATTTGGTCAGACTCAATCCGGCTTTCGTACTTGACTCCAAGCGCCCCGTCCCATTTCTCATGCAAACAAAGGGAGTCGTTTGGTGGAGTACCGTCTCCTATTAGAATCCAAAATTTCAGTCATTCTCAAATTTTTGATGAGGTCTCTCTCGCTCTCAAGCATGTCATGTACATACGTACTCTATCTAATCTCATACAAGAGTCTCGACTATTTTTTCTATAATATGAAACCAAATTCATGACCTTCAATTTACCTCGAGTTCAATTATTCCTCTTGGTGTTTAACATCTAACATCATTCTCCCATAATTTCATTCTCGTTAGAGGCAGCAATTTAATTTGAATTTAAACTTGTCAACATGCAAGTCTCAGTTGTTCAAGACAATTTTGGTGTTTTTGATGAACCAAATGGAAACTCAACTCCCATCAAAAGATTCACTCTCACTCACAACAAGACTGGAATTTCTGCTCAGGTAAAATGACAAACAAAATTTTAATTGTTTTTAATTTAAATTGTTTAATTGTTTAGGTTATAACTTACGGTGCTACTCTGACATCTCTGAGAGTGCCAGACAAGAATGGGCAGCTTGATGACATTATTTTGGGATTTGATGACATGGAAGGTATAAAATTAAATTGACATTTGACAATAATTTGGAAATATGAATTATTACATTTTTAATTTTAATTAAAGGTTATCTGGGTAAAAGAATTGACAATCCTTATTTTGGGGCTAGTATTGGACGAGTTGTCAATAGAATAGCCAATGCTACCTTCACATTGGACGGTCAAGAGGTCAAATTAAATGTAAATGCTGCTCATACTCATCCCACAGTTAGTGGACAACATAATTTACATGGGGGCTTTCGTGGGTTTGACAAAGTAATTTAAATTTATTTTTAATTATTTGTAAAATTAAATTAAAAGTCAAATTCCCAATTTTAGCGAGTCTGGGAAGCTCATGTGGTTCAAGGGAAAGGGGTGACCCTGTCTTATGTGAGCGCAGATGGAGAAGAAGGCTTTCCAGGGATTGTTTTGGTCAATGTGACCTTTGAACTTAGAAGTGATGAACTTTTCATTAAATTTCAAGCAACTTCAAATAAACCAACACCTGTGGCTCTGACTAATCATCCATACTTTAATTTAGCTGGACATGTAAGTCAGTAATGGAAGTACTAAATTGTAGCAAAATTTAATTTAATTTTTAATTAAATTAAATAGAAAAATGCCCACTCCAAGGGCCTTGAAAATCACTGGTTACACATCAATGCTGATCATTATTTGCCAGTAGATGAAACATTTATTCCTACAGGTAAGAAAATAATTATTAAATTAATTGCAATATAATTTATTAATTTATATTTTTAAATATTTTAGGAGAACTTGCCAGTGTAGTTGGAACAGAATTTGATTTTTTGACCAAAAAAAATTTGTTTCAACTTTTACAAAAGTATCCACATCATTACAATCACAATTTTTGTATTAATGGCGAGTATGGTCAAGCCCCCAGATTGGCTGGAAGGTATTTAAGCCAATCATGAAAATTAAATAAACTTTAGATCGACATTTTTAAAAAATTGAAATTCTGTAGAATTGAAGAAGAAACAAGTGGAAGAATTTTAGAAATTTTGACTGATCAACCGGGTGCTCAATTCTACACATCAACATTCATGCCAGGACCGAATGACGAGCCAATACCCGGAAAGGAAGGAGCTCGTTATTTTAAAGATGGGTCTCTCTGTTTGGAAACTCAAAATTATCCCAATGCAGTTAATCAAGTAAAATTGCTGGATTTTATTTAATTATTTTTTTTATCAAAATTTCACAAAATTGAAATTAATTTGTCTATTATTTTACAGAAAAACTTTCCAAATCCAACTCTGTATCCAGGTAGTCTTTACATTCATCAAATTGTCCTTCGATTCTCTGTCACAAAATAAATTTCAATAAAGATTCGAGTCTTGAACAAAAAACTTTTTGTATGACCATTTAAAATTATTTGTAAAAATTTTCATAATTCATTGACCTCCTTTATCACTTGTCATTTTTGTGGCATTTTATTTGGACCAGTCTGTAGATTCCTCACCACCAGCACCTTTTCAAGTAGAAATTTAATAAAAACCCTCTCCCCCCTCTACAAATGACAAAAAGTACTTTGGAGTTGTGATAAAGTTTTTGTTTTACAGTACAAAAAAGTAATTACAATTAAATTTAATTGTTCTTTATTCTAATGTCAACATCCTACTGTCTTTCAACTTGTACAAATTTCATATATATGACAGTCACATTCTCATACCAAGTCTCGTCTTCGTTAGTCATTGTAACATTTAATTGTAATTGTGAAAAGGTTAATGTGTAAAATAAAAATTAAATCAATGTTTTGGATTCAAAGTCAAAAAATAAATACAAATATTATAGTGGCAGTTTGAAAGATGAGTAAGAAAGATGTGAAATTATTATTAACGATAAGAAAAATGGCCCTTACCGGAAGGAATAGAGTTTTCACCTTATTTATTCTCACATTCCTTGCCCTTGCCCTTCTTGTTTTGTCAGTTCATCAATTTTCATTAAAAGTAAGTTGAATTAATTAAATCCAATTTTTTAAAAATTTTAAATAAACTTTTTTATTCTCACAGTGGCCCAAAGTAAATTTGGATATTTCAGAACCAATTTTTAAACAAAGATTAGTCAGTGATGGAGACACTTATCAATTAGATTTAAAAACTTGTAAAATCCCTCTCGTTCATAAAAATTCTATCGCCCTGACTAAAAGCTTCACAAAGCGACTTTCTCCGAAATTGAACAAGTGTGATCATGTTCCAGATTTCTCAAGATTGGATGAAAATGTAATTTGTTTTTTAAAATTATTTTTAATTATAATAATTAAAATAATAATTTTTTAAATATTTCACTTTAGATATTAAGTCTGACGGACAGCCGAGTGAGAAATTGTTGTGTGAGAGAAATTCAGCGACCCCTTAATTTTCAGTCGGATAAATTCAGGTAATTTTATAATCCAAATATTTTTCTAATTTAAATCTGAAAATAATTTTAATTATAGGTATAGTCAACAATGCCAGGAATTTAACCCACAGACACGTTCCATGGATGTCTCCCAAATTGAAATGATGGTGGTTGAATGTGACGGTAAAAATAGGACAAAAAAGAAACATAATTTTCATATAAACATCCCCTTAAAAGGAACCCTCAAAAAGAAAGTTGATCATTGGGAACGTCAAAAAGAAGCCGGAAATGAGAGACCACCAAATATTTTCGTACTCGTCATCGACTCAACAAGTAGAGCTGATCTCTACAGAAATCTTCCCAAAACGACAGACTTTCTATTACAACAATTAGGCTTCGTAGACTTCAAAGGTCATCATCCCTTGGGTGAACCCACTCTCGTCAATGCCATCCCCCTCCTCATGGGACTTCGTGCAAATGAATTTTGGGGAAGTCAAAAAACTTATAAAAAAGAACATTGGGACATGGCTCCATTCATTTGGAAGGCAAGGTCAATTAAATCGTGTAAAATGTATTAATCTAAAAATAATTTAATTATTTTTAAAATAAACAACAGACTTTTAATTTGATTCATTACGTCACGGGGTACTTTGAGGACATTCCAATGATTGGGACTTTTAATTATGGTGGTCAAAGAGGATTTATTCAAAAACCCACAGATTTGTATCCAAGACCCTTGATGGTGGCCCATAATAAAATTTATCCTTTTAACAAGAAGGTAAAATAAAATTGCAATTATATATTTACACAAATAAAAACTTAATTAATTCTTACATAGAGCGTTTGCTTTGGACGAAGAGGGATCATAAAATTTTTGATGGACTATCATTTTGAAACTCTTGCTCGACTTCCGGGTACTCCTTCCCTACTAATTTCATGGCCATGTTGGCCACAACATGATATTGGTCAAAGTTTAAAATTACAAGAAGAAGTTTACTTGGAATTCTTTCAAAAAATTTCTCAAAATCAAAATATTCTCGAAAATACTATTTTTATTGTCATGTCTGACCACGGATATTTTAGAGAGACTTATGCCAAAACACATGAAGGATTACTAGAACGAAGAAATGTCCCGCTGTTAATACGCTTATCCGATAAATTACGACGAGAAAATCCCGAATTGATTGCCAATCTTTTATGGAACTCTGAAGGCAAGTAAATTTTAGCATTTTCATATAAAAGAGAGAGAGAGATGAAAAAGGAAAAAAATTATTCTTTTTTCTTGATTTAGAATTTATTTAGTCCAATATCCAATAATTAAAAAGAATTAATTTAGGAATTACAACCCATTTTGACATTCACCGGACATTATTTAACCTTGCCAAAACATTTGACCCTTATGGAGAAGTGGATGAAGTTAATTCTGTAAATCCAAATAGAACGGATTTACTACAAAAAATTCCTCGTAGAACTTGCTCTGAAGCTATTATTCCACCTACCATGTGTTCATGTGGCCTTCCAGTCCCAATCGATGACGTTACTCTAATGCTCGGGCCACAAACTAAAATAGAGCCTTTGGCCATAAATTATTCTCATTTTGCTTTACATTACAATTTGCCCTGATATCTGTACGTATTTTGCATTTTTTCATGTTCATTTTGTACAATAAAACTATTCTTCTTCTAATTTTGTCCAGTGACTGGACTCGAACCAGAATCATTAAAATAACGCAACGCAGTAAATCAGTTGATAAATTGAACTTTATTAACTCTTGTAGTATTATGTTAAAGGTACATTAATTTTTATGGTAATTGTCAATCATTACGCCACTAATTGCATTTAACATGATTAATTCGTACAATTAGGTAGATTATATTATGAAGGATAGCCCTCGTCCATCCTTATTATTATTTCATTAATAATACTATGTGTTATATTATTAATTATTTGAAAGCAGTATACTTAATTTAAATGAGCCTCTCTTTTACACAGGATAATTATGCTATTGCATTTTTTTTATTGGTAAAATCTTCACCACAACATTATTATATATATATACTTATAATGTACATATAACTTTGTTAACTGTGATGTGTTTATAATTAATTCTAATACTAAATAGTAATTTAATTATACTATTTACGACTCTACTTTGCGTATTATTTCAATATTTTCTTTCTCTCAGTACATTTCCGGTGACGAACAAGAATACAGTGTCAAAGAAGAAGAGCATTTAAGTAATGGAGAAGAAGCTTTGGTTCAAATTAAAATATTGTTCGGAAAGATAATTATAATTATTAACAACAGTCAGAGTGAGGCTACTTGAAGCTATCCATAATATATAAACTATTCATTAAAATTAAAGTATTGTTGCAGCCTTGAATTAATAACTACAGTACAAATAATAAAATAATATAGCTTCTTTTTTACAATTGTTACTAAGGTAGGTAATTATTACAAGTAAATTTTCAGCCCTTTTTGGTTCAAGTTTTAAATGAGTCTTTGTAATATTGCACAGGGAAAATCAATATTTTTTATCTTAATGAACATATAGCCATATAATTAACTTCTTTTTACAACTTTTTTACAACTAAATTCATCATGATTAATATAATTTCTCATTACCACTGGCAGCGGGGGGGGGGGGGGAAACAGGGTCAAGTCGAATGGGCAAACCAGCCTGCGGATGCCATCCACATAGACATTGCTATTAATAATATATAGAAAGATCATTAGGAGGGAGTTGTTGTTATTGTTGTTTTTTTTCACTGTTGTACTCAAGATTGAAACATTCAACCCGCTACATGAAATTAATTGAATTAAATTCATCAAATAAAACAAGTACATTAATACTACAGTCAAAAAAAGACATTCTTGAAGGTTATTAGTAATTACCATGATTATGATTAGCTTTTTGTGTTAAATTTGATTTCATTCAAAAGAAACATCTCGGTCTTGATTCTCCTGTTCGTTGAGGAAGCGGACAAAAATATTTGCTTCTTCTTCTTCTGGAGGAACTCCAGAAGACGCACTTAATTCTCTTCCTTCTGAATTATCTGGTTCAGCTTCAGCCACAATTTTCAATTTATTACAAGAAATCTCATGAGAATTGCTACTGTCTGATTTTGAACCCACGGAAGAATTTGATCTAGACTGCATGAGACCAATGGACAGAGGACTGAGACTTTCACGACTATGAGGAATATTACGGGGTAAAGATTGTTGTTGCCCACTAGGCCCAGCCACGTCCCCTTCCCCTCCTTGTTCTTGCATGGGCTTGACAGCTAGACTAATTGGATTCTGACATTCCTTCGAGTCTTCATCCTTTGGAGAGTCATCATCCTCCAGCTGTGAAGGGCACTCAAAGTGAACGCAGTGAAATACCTACAAACATTTATTTCAATAGGTAAGTGCACACATATTTAATGTACTAGTATCCAAATAATTTGTACAACAAAATAATTATATTTCTTCATATCTTGTACCTCATTGGCTGTATTGTCAGTCCCGACGATTCGTATATACACAACCGGGATTGGAGCAAAATGTAGTGTCTGCCAGGACTTCTAAAATTTTTTGGTTTAAAATAATTATTATTTTAATGAAAAATTAATAATCTCATAATATAAAAAATAAAATATATTCTTTTTCTCACCTCTCCTGTATATATATTGTTTCGAGTCGATTTATTAGCAACCATTTCCCAATTCCTCTGATTCGTAGACACTTCCACATAATAACTATACCGACGATCGTCACAATCCCACAGTCTGAAAATAAAATTATGAAATGAGACTCAAACTCGCGATTCACATTACTTTGATGTGTAAATGAAAATAATAGTTAAAATGTTTACAAAAGTCTCATGGAAGAAATAACATATGGTTGAGCCAACTGGACGACGATGGCCCCACTACCCAATTGATGACATGTATACCCGGAATCCCAGTCGTATCCACTTGTTTTTCCTGAAATTCAATGTTCACAAGTTGTTACTTAAAAATTTAGATATTAATAATAAAATTGCACTTTATTGGATATTGAGACTCACCGTCAATCAAGGCATTTCTGCTGCGTGACACCCCTTCTGTCACACAAGCACTCATATCTATAGTTGCTACATTTAGCTTAGGAACTGAAATTAATTCAAAAAGACAATGCTTAAGAATCAACACATAATAAAATACAAAATTATTATTTGATAATTAATTTTTACCTATCAATCCCCACTTCTGGTCCACCGTAAAAGGTTTATTTGTAAAGTAAGCTTCAACAGTCACAACATGAAACATTCTATTCACCGTATTGTGTGTTCCCACAATCTTGATGTATCTATAATAATTATCAAAATTTCATGATGACAACATATAAAAATATAAATAGGCATACAAGTACGGATATTTCATGTTAAATTTTTCTAACCTAACAACCCTCTGAGGGAAGTAAATATTTTGCCAGGATCGACAATGGTATTTTGTATCTGTGAATAGTAACAATCCAATTTATAATTTGAACATTTATTTGTATTTGAAAGTAAGAAAATTTCATTAATTTCAACTTACGATCCACAACCCGTACCCAATCCTCTAGATTCATAGAAACTTCAACAAAATAGGAATAGGAGCGAAGGTCTCTATCCCATAGGAGCATTCGAATATGATTGAGAATACATTGAGTCCGAAGTTTAATAACAATACCTACACATCACGAGAATGATTATTAATATTGGTGGTGGATATATTCAATGAAAAATATGAACAAAAATGGTTAAAAACATTTTAATTACCTCCACAGCCATCACCTGTCTCATCGACTGTTAAAAAAATACAACACAGAAATTATAATATTGCCGAAAGATTGAAGTATGTATACACATATGAGAACATTTTTCTGTGAGAACATACTAATATGCCGAGTGAATCCCCGCTCCACATCATAGTTTTGACAATCCCCATCAAGAATTGCCTGCCTCATCTCTCCTTTTAGGACGACTGCACCGTGAATAATTAACAAAATAATTAACATAAAATAATTAACAAAATATATAATACATGTATCTATTTCTATTTTTCTATAGTCATTACCTGCACCGTGTTTTAATTGAGCCACATTTTCCTCTGGTACTAAATATCCTCTGTCAAAATAAAAATTCAATGTGAGAAGATGGATCAAGTTTAACTATTTTCTCCTTTTCATTCTACAAATTACTACAATACTCTTTGCAATTATCTTGACAAATGATTAAAAATGAGAGGAAGGAGTTTTACCGGTGACGAAGTTCTGAATCTCGGGCTTTCTTTTGTGCAAGAATAGCGTCAAGAATTAAATCAGAAGAGACCAAGCTAGTGGGGCGGACTGTTTCTAATAAGTACATTTCATCCATGAGGGGTAGGCGAACACCTTTCAAGACTACATTGGCATCTGGTTGAATATCTTGATTGTGACGAACATACTCACTAAAATAGAAATTATAATAAAATAATATAATTTTTATATAAGTAATAAACTTTTATCCTTAATTGTGTCATTTTCTCCCCTTACCTACTGTGGAAATTTCTATATGTATTAACTAAACTTACAAACTAAAAAAACAAAAAATCACAAAAATGAACTCACCAAACACACTCAAATATTTTCTCTTCAGTAGCGCAAAATGAATCTCTTGAAATCAATTCAGACACTCCAGCCTATAATTCAAAAATAAAACAAATTAACATACAATCATACCTGTATTTAAAAAAATTATGAAGCACATGGTATGACATTTATAAAATTATTACGGGTGAAAGTAAGAGAAAAGAAGGGTGATCGAGAAGAGTGCCTGCATTAGAATCCGCGTAAACGGCACAAGTATTTGTCAGCTCAGTGAGACCAAAAGCAAGGGCTGTGAAAATATAAAACATAGATGCATATTGAAACTATCAACAAAATTAAAAGTCATACAAAAAACGTTTACTAAAAATAAATAAAATAATTAACAAAATATATAGTACATGTATCTATAGTCATTACCTGTATCCAAGATAGCACACACATTAGAAACGTTCAAAGCCGCTTGTAAATATTCACAAATGCTAGCTTCCAAGTCTTCAAAACCCCATTGATGGGACAGTCTAAACAGAAATCAACATATAGTTATTAACAATTTGTTAATCAAAAACTAGAGAGAATAAATGAGAAGTTTAAAAGTCCGCAATTTACCCTAAAACGTCGAGAACAACATCCTCCTTTAATTCAGACAAGGACATCCGACCTGTGTATACATACTTGAGTAAAACTTTGAAAGAGCTGGTAGTGGCACCCTATAAAATTCGATCATAATTTGTGTTAATACTTTCAATCAATTTTCAGAAATAATGTAATAATTAACTACAAGGCTGAAAATGTGTACCTTTAATTCGATTTCAGCTTGACTCGACTCTCTCATGCCACCAAAGAGAAGGGCTCGAAAATAATTTGAGCGAGCCTATTAAAATGTTACATGTAATCATCAGAATCACAATCATAAAGTCAAAATTAAAATAACAAATAATAAAGACTAAAATAAAATAGTAATGCAGCGTACAGCCAGAATAATTTTATGGGCCGGGAATCTATGACCCTCGACTACGAGATGGACATCGGCATAGTCGGAATTGAGAAGAAGAGCCGTCTTGAGATTTTCAGAAAGCATGTGAACGTGATCTACATCTAGATGACCTGGAGGAAAAAATTATTTATTTTAGTTCACTAAATTTTTTCTTCACAAATATACAGATAAATTGATATAATTTAATTTGTGATCGTTACCTTGTTCGCTACCAGAAAGAATGCGAGAGTCGCAACCGTTTGTGTGTGAGCTCATTTCTCCAAGAGGAACGAGGAGAAAAGACAAACTTGTTCGCCGTCTTTTTTCGTCTTATGCTTTTTTTGTAATCTCTTTCACTGTATTCAAAATGTACACAGTTCCACAGTGTACCTTATCCCTCCGGTGTCCACAATTAAATGGTTTTAACTAAGTTTTAACAAACTACTTCCGCTTTGTTATCCATAGTACAATTTTTTGATTCGGGTCATCTACAACAAAAACAAAACATAGTTGTGTACATTAATTACAAACTAATAAATGATGGCAAAATCTTTTTAATTTGCTAACCACACTTTGTTGTAACAAACAAAGAAGTGGTAAACTATAATCCAAGGTCTTTCTTATGTAACGCAATTAGTAAACTAATCACATTTAAGTATAATGCAGTTTGAAAATCATAGTTATATACAATAAGACTTGTACAATTCAACGAAATATTAAACAATCAAGATTCATGGAGACGTTGAGCACAATTTTTAACAATTGAAAGAGTAATAAGGTAAACGAAATACCGTAAAAATACCGATCAAAACAAATGTTTAGAATACGGCGTATTAATTTTTTACATACATTATATTAATGTGACATAAAAAAGTCATGTGGGCGTACCTGTACTCAACTAATTTAACACTTGTACTTGACTTAAATTACATGATGGACAGCAAGGGATGAAAATTAAACCAAAATCAACACTAAGATACTAGAAAAACGGGATGAATTTTGGTAAATTTTTTATTTTTTTTAATTTTTTCAAACTTTGTGTGGGAACTGGGCTCTATGCGTCACAATTGTACTCAATGCAACTCTGGGCTTTTAACAGGTTCTAACACAAAGTACTGTAACAAAGGATCCTATTCGTTGTAGTATCTTATAGGACATTATTTAAGATTCAAGGGTCATTCTTGAGGGTCTTGTAGAGTGCAAAGGCACACAGGCTACATTAAAGGGCAAGCAGATGAACACAAATGACCTCTGCTTTAGAGCTTTTAATTAAGGGAATGTCATGATTAATTTTCCATACAATTTTCAGTACTTACAATACTACAGTATTAAAGGTGTGAACAATTGTAAAACTTGTCATATTAAAATAAATCTCATAACAAATGACTGCATAATTTTGATCAGTGCAGCTCCTCAGAGTGTCT
>JAQIVZ010002416.1:0-21037 GCA_034700945.1 Arrhopalites spinosus
CAAATATCTTGGTGATCGGTTTACAAGGAACCGAGATAAAAAATCATAATCATTACTTTTTGATCTCCCCTCGTAAAATGTTGAAATTAAAAAAAATAAATATAAAGACAGAAAACATTTTTTTTGTTTAAAAAAACTCTTCCAAACCAAATAATCTAAAGTATTACAACATAAAAGTATTAAGGTATTTAGTAGTGTAAACTTTTCACACGTCATTTGATAGCCATAATAAAAGCTTTGAGAAAGCAGGAGGTAAGCGGGACCATCTTACTCTTGAATGGAAAAACTCTCCAGAAGTTCATTATGAAAAAAGACAGCTATCGTCTACATCCTCATATCATAATATACGTACACTCACCATCCGACTACTTATACTTTTTTCTTTTTATCATCTCACACAGGTAAAACTACAAAGCTACATACGTTCCCTATGAATGGGAAAACCTATGAATTGACTGCACGAGAGACGAAAGAATTGACGAAAGCAAATAAATGTATAATAGTATTCCCCAAAATAATAGAGGGAGAACGAAGAATAAAGAATGACTTGACTGAATGGAGCCGAATGGAACCAAATCGAATGAGAGAGAAGAAATGAACAGAAGCGAGCAACTGAGGCGTGAGCAACTCAATTCAAAGCACCACATCAACCATGTAACTTTGTTGTCCCTACAATTCTTGATTTAGACCTTTAAAACCTCTCAGTTGTGGCTAACAAAAAGTGACAGGCTAAGAAAAAATGTTTGGTTTTCCAAAATCTTCTTTGTAGACACAAAGAAAAAAAAGTAGCAACAAATTAACCAAATGAAAAAAAAAATCTTTTTTTTTCCTGGCCAATATCATTGTGCTAAATCTTTTACAAAGTTACAGAGAAAGAAAAACAAAGGAAAGCAAAATATTTATGAGATCAACAACAACAACAATTTAAAATTATCATATAATAACTTTAAATTAAATATAGACAATATAAAATTAAAAGGATGACATGATAAATTTAATTTAAATTGACAGCAAGAGAGAAAGACAGATACTTGTTTTACTATACAGCTACATAAAGACAAAAAGTAGTACGAAAAAAAAGAACCACAGACATTTACTCTAAAAAACTTTAGTACACAGCTTCACACTCAATCTTCTCTTCCTCATCCCAGAGTCTCTTTCAGTATAGTCTAAATCTACAAACTTCTTTTTTTGGACATCATTCTTTACTCAACTATATTACTATGTATTAATTCATCAGCACTATTGTGGCATCAAATTTATTTTAAAAGCAACATGGACTACTAAATGCATTTTCTGTATTTGTCCAATGAAAATAGACGTACAATCCACTTATTTTTCGTTTAGATTCACATGATAATTAAGTTTGTTTAAGGTTTCACTACTCACTCCTCCTTCTCCATGGGCAAATATTTGGGGGAATAAAACCCTTTTTAGAAAAACAAATGGTCAACTATCATCAGTTTACATACTTTTGTATACTCCATCTCCATCATAATATCCTTCAGAGGACCATAAAAACTATGATACAGACATATATATCATATCAAAAGTACTAGCTTGAATAATACGGTTAATGTTGATGACCATGTCCGTCGTCATAGTTGTTCATGGATACCATTAGAATGGACTGAATTTTAGCACATTTCCAAAGTTTCTACAAAAAGTGTACATGACACTCGTCCACGTTTACTTTTACTTGTCACAAGAATTGAATTGAACAGTTATCTAATTGTATGGAAGCTCACGCGTAAAAGACTTACCACCTAATCGAGGATAATCTCTCTCTCGAAAATGGACGCGATGAAAACTCGACAGTTGTTGCCTTCAACTTCAACGTAACTTACGTCCTATTATTATTCTCAAGTGTTCTATCCATCCACACACACACACATATTATGTATGTACAGTACACCATCATCATCCACATCTATAGAATCTCAGTACAAACACTAACCCATTCTACCTTCATCTCCTCCTCTGCATTTTATAAAATATCAACATAACCATGCACTATTAGTCCCCATATAAAGTATACATCAAGTACAGAGAAAGAGAGTCCACCAGCCGAGGCTCTTAGCTAAGCTCATCATCACATGTAGTAATACTTTGGTGTGTATAGACATAAAGAATGAAAAACTCTTCACATTTTAAACTTCCATTCCTATTCTTTTCTATAGCTAAACCATGTATCACCAAAACCAACAAGCACAGAGACTAAAAGATTATAATACATATTATCACATCCAACAGCTTAGGATTTTATACTCTTTCGGACTTAAGTATTAGATCCACTGTACATGTGTGTCTTCGCGGGAGGTAGCTGTGTGTCAATGTTAACTCTTTCATTTTTGTATTCTTCAATATTTCAGAACCATCTCGTTTGTTCCCCCACACCTCACAACAACATTACTCCTCAATACCAAAATCTCACACATTTTTTTTTTCGTACACAGTGTGTGTGTGTGAGTCGTGTGTCTATCATTATGAAAGAGACGGAGGTGTACTATAGCCATCCCATCCCATATACCACTCACTCAGTCGTAGAGGTACAAATTGAACAAAAAAAAGAGTGATGGACAGACACACCAAGTCTCATTTCTTATTTTTCAAAAATCTATTTAAATTCTAGTATAATGGTGATGACAGAACGTCAAAACAACACAAAAACTTTTCCCTTCAACGCTCAATTTTACAGTCAAATTATTGTAAATGATCAATTTGCAAAAAAAAGGAGAAAAGATTTCTTTCCTTTAAAATAAATTCTCATTGTCAACCATTTTACATGTTACACTTCAATATGTCAGCAATTACAATATTTTCCGTCATATTTCAATATCCTCAATTCATTCTCTTTACAAAAACATCCATTCATCCCTGAATAAGACTTGTCCAGATATTATAACTACGACACAACATATTACACTATGAAATAGGATTATGGGAGTGTTCAACAGAAAAATATTTCTATGAAACCAAATTTTTAAGTGACAGAATGAAGAACAAGAACTGCAAAAACAAAATGAAAGTAAATCCCCAAAACTATGACCACACACACGACCCACACACTGTGACAATAAACAAAAATGACAGAAATTCTATTTCAATATAAACAAAGTTATACTTTAAAGTCACTAACATTAACCTCAACAATTAGCATAATACTATGATATTTAAGAATATGTAGGGCGCACAGATTATATTTATTACGTAAATTTTTCCTTCCAATAATCGCAGGATTTTAGTAAATACTAAATATTTACTAAATACTAGTATGCACTAGTAACTATTTATGATATAGTGTATCATTTCCGTCCCAAGGCTTAGGAATTATCCAAAAAAAGCAACAATTATCAACATTCATGAGTAGTACATACAGTAAAGAAGATTTGGTTCAATTGCATGATTGAAACTACAAAATAAATACACCTTGAAGGGATTATGTCAAAAATGTAGTTATAAGTGATCATATTATTAAAACCCGTTCACTTTCCTTTTACACATCAGAGGAGTCTTGTATTGATAGTCTACCAAAAAACAGGTGCATCGAACCAACTCCTCCCTTCTATTCAGTATTCTCCCATTTTAAAATCCACTTTCTAAAAGGTTTGATGAATCAGTAAATATACTTTTTCAGGCATCCAAAAATGTTCCATCACAAAAAGTAGTGGGTGAGGGAAAAAAAGGAGAAAAAAAAGAGTTTTTGTACTGAATTTACTGTACTGTGAGTTATACTTTTATCACACAAAATGGAACCAATTCAACTGTATAAAACTATTATGCATCCATACATAACAATAAAAACTGACTCAAACATGTCATGTTAGCCTATGCGCCTAAAACGGGTTAAAAAAGGTCATTCTTTTGACTCAAGTTCAGTCACTAAACTAATGGCAACGACATAAAGTGCCATATACTTTAGAAACATTGAATGTACATGAAAAATCAAACAATCAAATCTTCAAAATCTATGCGGCAAAATAAACGCATAGAGATAACAAATACCTATAAAAAAATATTCATCATCAATAATAATAATAATAATTTCGATCAAACAGTAATTAAGCTAGCACAAAATTAGACGATAGTCACGTCCGTAAATTTGAAAATCAAATTAATTCAACCCTGCCTAGAGAAAGAGAGAGAGAGAGACTGGAGGAAAAGGCAAATCAACTGAATGAAGACTCAATGCTGGAACTATTTAGTATAACTAAAAAATCTTTTGCACGTGCATCATAAACCAGTAACGCATGCAGGATCCAATTAACCAAACAAAAAAAAACCTTTCCTCCAGTCCTTTCCCTACAGCTTGACTCATAACCCCGTAGTCAAACTTTGAATGAACATGCTCTCGTATGAAGAAACACAACAAACATGTGTAGACAAAGAGGGAGAGAAAATAATTTTAGAGTTTACACATATGTAAAATACAAGTGCCAGTAATAAGGAAATTATAACTTTCACAGTAAACATAAACACAGTATGCTCTTTAAATTATTTTTCAATTTCTCCTTCATCACGTTGTACTTTTCCTCTCTCTTGTCCACCCATCCAGCATTGATGGCAAAAAGCAAGAGCATCAAGCTTACACGTCAAATATTACAGTGAACCTGGAATACAGCAAGTGAGAAGTTTACAAAAAAAAGAAAAAAGTTTTTTAATAATAAAAAAAAATATGTAAAAAGTTAAACCAATTCAAGTCAGTTATTTAAACGATTAAAAAAAATCAAGTGAGAATTTTGACTTTTCAAGTATTCTTGAGCTCAGGACATTTAACCTCAAAGTTAAAAAAAAAGTTTTCCACTTTCTTTTTCATTATCCTTCATTTCATTATTCGTATAATCCATCACTTGCTCAATATATTTAGCCCATGATTCTTGTCCCCACCTCCACATTAAAAAGAAATCTAACAAGCCATCTGTATACATGACTGATAAAACTAATCAAGACACCAAAAAGTTTCCAAGTCTATTTCAAACCTTGAATCTAATTACACACCATAAGAAAAGTAGTAACAATGACTCAAAACTTTCTACACAATGTTTTAAATAACCAAGAACCTGACTAAAAAAGCCTTCCATGAAATTCTAAAGTTTTCCCCACCAATAGGATTCTGTCAACACACACATGTGCTATAGACGAGATATTTATTATACAAAGTGAACAAAGAAGAATATATATGAAGAGAGAGAGAAAATTCAGCACGAATGAAGAGTAGACTTATTAGCAATAAAGAAGAGTAACAGGGATAAAAGAGAGAGAGAGTTGGTTTCTCCATCATGGAGGTTTCATGTATAGAATGAAAATGCTAATTTGATGATGCATAATTCATTCTTCCCAACAACAAGCACTCTCCATTAAATCTGCACATGGTGGGAAAATAGTGTTAGCTCAGGCATTCAGGTGGAATCCTACAGCAATCCGAAGAGAAGTGCTCCTTCTCATCCACACACACAAAATGGGTTTCCAGTTCTTCAGCTCAATTTCCATGGGCTACAAATACCTCCTACTAGTAAGTCTCATGGTATCCCATATAGTTTATACATTGCCAAAGGAATGTTAGGGCACACTGCATTTCCACTCTATTCCTCATCAGAGTCCCTTTTCCTATAACATTATACCACCACTTTCCACTCTCTCCTTCCTTCTCCCACCTCTTCTTCTTTTGAATAAGAGAAAAGAGACAACTTCATTCCTTCTAAATTCAACTAACCTCTCTTTGACAAATGTCAACAGAGTCAACCACGAGAAGGAAGAAGAAGACGAGCAGACTTTTTCCCCCCTTCTCTGATGAAGATTACAAATTCACAACTTTTTATACCTAAAGTATCTAGAGTGCAGCATTTAATAAGAAAAAAAATATCTATAATACAGAAGCAAGTATAATGTTTTTAAACATGTCTGCACTACATTACAATTTTTTTTTCAGTACTTCATATAAAATCCCTTCACTTCCTTAAATTTTATTTATGTACCTATCTGCACTCAAAAAAATTGTCTACTCATCCGATATACCTTTCTAGACCAAATGTACTGTATAGGAATCTGTCTCTCTTTTTGTGCAAAGGATTCCTCTGAGAGGAAGAAAAAGCCTTACTTTTAAAAATTCATTCTTATTAGCTTTAAATCTGTAAATAAAAAAGCACCATGAGGACATTATAAACTTTTTTTACCACCAAGAAGAAAAAGAAGAAGAAGAAAAGACAACGAGTTTCCACATATAGAGAGCCTACAATTATGTTCAGTAGGTGAGAGAAAAGCTACATGGTGAAAAGACTCCAATACTAAAAATGCAAAGCCATATTACACAAAACTTTAAGAGAGCGAGAGGGAAAGAAAGGAAGGAAGGAGAACATGAAGGGGAAAAAAAAGTCCTTCAATAAATTCTATATAATCTTCAAAAGTCTTCATACTCTTATTCACACACAAGTGATGAGGAAATATAAGAAAGATCCCTCCATATAATAAAAAAATACATCTATAGAAATAAAAGCATATATATTCATAATTTCATACTTGTAAAATTATCGTCAATATTGTCATTTTCATTGTATGATTTTGATGTAAATTACACGCACATGAGAGAATTCAAAAAAAAAAAATTGTCCACATCACAAATTCGCGTGTGACTCTTTCATTTTTTTTCTCCATGTGTCCGCCTTCTTTGCCTGTAGACGTAGTCGAGGAAGAATTCCAATAAGGAAAAGGACAGACAAGAGAAAGAGAATGACTTTCTAACTATAACACTTAAGGGCATGGGAACTTGAAGAGTTTGAAATTCACCAAGTCCTCAAGCAGTTCTTCAAGACATCATATTGCGATCGAAGGGGAGTCTCATTTCAAGCTGCGCATATTACTAAACTCCAACCTACTGAATCGCCCAAACAATGCGCCTCATGCTGATTTATTGACAATCTACATCCACATTCCGCCTCCCTCCATCGTGCACACCAACCATACGACTACCATGTTGTACATATAATGATTAGAGAGAAAGAGACTCAACCGGGGTCCAAACATGTATCTCTCTCTCCCCGTAAATGTCGCCCATATTCATCAACACTACTACTACTATATTATTATGTAAGCTCATAAACAGAACCGTCACTTTCAGAACAGCTGTACATTTTTGATTCCATATACATACATACACTAGTTATAATAAAAGGATCCATCCTCATCATCATACTCTATAAAAATTCATACCACATATTGAACGGTTCAATAACAAATAACCCTCTATCCCTGTACCACTATTATATTATAAAACCAGCAAATAGCTCGTTTCTTCAAATTGCTCCGCTCGACTTGCGTTTCAAAATTAAAATATCATTCCAAATTTCACGCCTTCTTCACACCATCAATGACACTACTACAACTACAACTCCAACAACTTCATTCCTTTTTCATTCATACAGGACCAAGGAAAAACTCTTCCCCATTCTCAACAGAAAAAAAATCTTTTTTTCCCCTTTTACTCCCTTCATCATCTTTTCCTTTTATACAGGAAATTCATATGAATCCCATATGACCAAAAAAGCATTACTATGTATTATCATAATAGCAATATGTACATTTTGTTTGGTTATTTCATGTCATATTTAAGATCATTAAAAATAACTACACTATACAGAGAGAGAGAGAGACTGTCTTTTCGACATTATAAAAAACTTATATTATTGATTTTAAATTGTTAAAAAAATCTTTTAAAAAGACTAAACTAACAAAGGTACTTTGTCTCCCTTCTTAAAATGTCTTTGCAAGAAAAATACAGACAAAAATCCCATCATCAATTGAATTTTTTAAAGTCTCTGAATTTGAAATTAATACAGTCATTATATTAAAGGGCATATAAATAATGAAGAGCATTTTAAATTAAATAGATAAAAGGTCTCTCAATAAAATAATTGAGTTATGTTTACAACAATAAAAATAACAAATCTTCAACATAAGTATATTCACATTCTTTTGTACACATTAGTGCTAGTACATTAAATTTACGTACAGGACAAACTGACGAGGAAATGTTAATCCACTCAAATCTTTAAGTTTAAAGTGATCGTCATCATCGTCATGTACGCATATTAAAGGTACAATAATACGAAAGCATTCAATGCATGATGACAGTGGTATAGAGAAGCACTTGTATGTACTTTGTGTGCCCATTTGCTATGCAGTAGACACCATTTGAGTTTGAGAGAGCCAAAAGTATCATCATCACATCAATTCTTTTTTAGTTCAGCACGGGTCGTATTCTTGTTCAATCATTCACTCACTCGTCTCAACTTAACTCAGATGAGCCTCATTGGGACACTACAGTAGTGTAGAAAAAGAGAGCTTGAAACAGACAATAAAGTGGGCTTGATCAGTAGAGAGATAGTGCCATGTGATTTCAATGTAAGTGTTTCTCCTTTCAAGAGCAAAGATTGTATAGAAAGATTCAGACCTATCAAAAATATCAATGTGAGCTATGTTGTACATACTCAAAAAAAACCTTCTAATGTCACAAAAATGACCGACAATAAACTGAAAAAATATACATCACAACCACTGCCGCACAGTAGTTACTGGGCATAGGTATACCTTTGAAAAAAAAGGGTATCGATATAAAATCTTCATTTTGGCCTATCCTAAATCTTGACCCAAACAACCCCTACAAAATGTAAAGAGAAAAAAATCTCTTTACAAAAATATTATACATACATGTAGCATTTATGTTCCTTCCAAATACTATACAACTTATACAACTGTGCTGGTTGACATACCTACCTAAATACTATCTATGAATGAATGAACTACGTATATTATATATTTCTCCCTATTATGTGGTGAAAAGAAGGTGCTTAAAATCTCATTGGGCTATCACAACTCATCAATATCAACAAGTTACTCAAACTGTCAGTTTCATGGAAAAAAAATTGGAGACCAAAAAATTTCATCTAAATTCTCTTTCCAAACCAGCTCTATCCATACATTTTTTGGCTAAAACATATAACAATACAAATATATTAACTGTATACTTTTCAAGTATATTATCTTAGTAGGGTTTTTTTTGAAAATTCAAGAGAGAGAGAGAGAGAGAGAGAGAGACAAGAGGAAAGAAAAGAAAGAAAAATTCAATCGACGACTCCTTTTCCTTGAGTAGTTATCTATTGAAAGAAATTCCTTTTCTCCTTCAACCATTCATGATTCTACACTCATTTTACTTTTCAGAATAGAGTGAAGCAAATCAATGATCAAGTGCAGGTTAAAGGTATAAATCAAAATTCAAAAGCTGAGGCTACCATTTTTACACACGCCTCAACTCCCAAAAAAGTTCAAGTCAAGCAAAAACTCATTGTCATTAAACTCCTTACATCTTTATCCATTTAATATTATATACGTAAATTCCGTACATACTCAACTGGAATAGGGAAACCTATGTAGTTTACTTTGGATAATAAACCAAAAATTTTTTTCTTAAAAAAGTAAACTCACTTCATCAACGTTCATAGACAAAACAACAAATTTGACCATTTTCCATGTTAATAGAGAACTGGAATTCTATAGATTTTTTTATGAATAATATATTATAAGATTCATGAAAAAATAAGTTTTTGTTGTAATATACGTTTCATTAAGACTGAATACTATAAATAATCATGTATATATAGAACTAAAACATAAAAACTTCAGACATGCTTTCAAAACTAAAAATATGTATTAAAAGTAATAAAAGTACTACAAGAGTAAAAAAAAAGAGGAGACCCTACTCTTTACCAATAACAAACTGAGTGA
This sequence comes from Arrhopalites spinosus, assembly GCA_034700945.1. Taxonomy (NCBI): domain Eukaryota; kingdom Metazoa; phylum Arthropoda; class Collembola; order Symphypleona; family Arrhopalitidae; genus Arrhopalites; species Arrhopalites spinosus. Next base: position 9,778 of record JAQIVZ010002416.1, read on the forward strand.
GTGAGAACAAATGGAGAGCTTCATGAAGTCTCGTATAGAAATTGGTTAAAAGAATAAAGAATGAATGATTTATAAGTGCAAGGGAGCAAGTAAGGTCTGACAATGAGCATAGCTTTAGTCAACCAAGCTAATCTCTATCATAACATTTGATCACAACAACACACACCACTGGAGAGGTTATAACTCAAGGAGCCAACAGCGTCAGACAGACAGCAAGAGAACATACGGACATTTATCTTGCACTTCTACACAACTTCTATGTAAAACCCTGTCCACTTACAAATCTCTCAATTATCATCTGAAGTATTAGAAGAAGTGAACTTCATGTCATCCATTTCATTAATCAATAACAAGACAAATGAATGAATTACTGCATGTATGATATTCCCTCTCTACTTATGTTTTCATTGTTTTTTTTTCTTGAATAGATTTTAAGCAATGAAAGACTTTGGACTCTTTAATATTGTCATTAATCACAGAAAAGCAGATTGAGGTACTACAACGGTAGAAGCAACAACACACAAGTATAGACAGACACACACAGTGGAAATCTCGTTCAAGAATAATGTCATTCTTAAAATTGGTCGTTTAATTTTATTTAAACGATCAAACTTTCCTTTTTTTAAAATAAAATAAAATAATACTGAATAAATCGTAAATTAAATCATAAAATAAAATCACACATAAAAAGCAAACAGTTTACAGAAATTTAGTGACACTTGTTTATTGCTGAGATTTAGAGGAGTGTAAAATAGTGAGAAGGGTGTAAGAAAATAAGCAGGAAATTTCAAAGGTCAGGATGTGTAGGGTCATTCTATCAAAATTTACTTATTTTTTATTTTTACCTCTGCCTTGAGGATATGAATTCCTCGATGGGTTTCCTCGACCTTGGTAAGAACCACGATTTCCTTGTCCAAAGGAATTCACCGGTGGTGCCATGTTGCTATACTGACCCTGACCAGCCCTTGACTGATTGCGGTCATTTCTATCATATCCATGGTGAGCAAGAGCCCGATGAGCAGAAGGATCCAATGTTGCACGACGATTGGAATGAGTCATTCCAATCATAGGTCTCCAGTTTCGAGACTCTTCCTCTGACAAGTTTCCAGGTTTCAGTACCTTGGGAGGGTCCCTACAGAAAGCACATACAATGATTACATTTTAATTTTAGTCGACATTAACAAATGAAAACAGTTCAGCTTACTTTGCATCTGCTAATCGAACAGCTGGGAACAAAAACCCAGTTTCATACTTTGGATCACGATATTTAACACTAAAACAGCAAACAATCATCATTAATAAATAAACATTCATGCTCTACAAGAAGTTAGAACGATAGTAAAGATCTGAATCAAATTAGAAAAAGTTCTTACGTGATGACTTCATTCTCTATGACATCTATCAATTCAGCAATAGGAGAACTTAGGTTCCTGAATAGTAGTGTATTTAAAAAAAGAAATAATATTATTATTCTTGTTCATAGCAAACGTAGGCCAGAAACCTCAGTTTCAAATTTGAGAAACTAATTTTGTAGTAAAAAGCCTAGTTTGACTAGTAGATTTAATCCACTAAATTACTACTAAATGCAATATATTGCATTTTGTGTTTTTTAGTACATAAAATTATTAAATAAAAAGAAATCACAAAATATTTGTAAGAAGCTAACCCCTTGTAAGCAACAAGGTCCAAAGACACGAGAACCTGCCCTGACACTCCTTGGAACATTGAGGGGTCCGTGGGCACTTCCGTATTGGGATCAAATGAATTTTCATAAATCCCTTCAAGGAAATCGTAAGCTGCATGAGATTTTCGAACATATAAACGATCATCCCCACGTACATTACGCCTGCCTGTAATTATAAGAAAAGTTATTTTGTTACGATTGAATATCTAAAACAAGTTTAGACGATTTCAAATTTTTACTAAAAATCATAAATGACCATTCTCATCATGAAACTAGTTCTGTAAACTTACGTTCTTCATCTGTCAGTTGCTCATAATAAGGCTCTAATACTGTCTTCAATCGTTTTTCGTCAACAAATGGAAGCAGAGCCACACCTTGCCAAGCAAACTTTTTTCCATTGAGGTCAATTTGAAAGTCCTCTGGGTAAAAGTCTATAATGGGAGAATTCTGCAAACCAACGACACAATATTCAATAAAGTAAAGTAAACCATGTACTTCTTGACAATATTCTAAATCAAATGTTGGATAAGCTCACCGGGTCACACATAAGTTCACCCCATGGTCTTGGAACATGAGATTTACTGGCAGCAGGAAAGACACCCATAAGTTGCTCCAAAGGTGAAAACTGTGAAAATGATAATTCAGAAAAAGTTAATACACATTTAAATAAATATAGCAAATACAATGTCCGCTTATATGACATTTGCTACATAATTATTTTTTCGAGCAGGAATATCAAACGATACAACATTAAATATTTTAATTATTATTATAACGAATTCTACAATTTTATTGGTCAAACAAGTTGTTTCACGGCGGCTACGCCGCCCGGGCGGGGTTGAATTTTCCGCCCAAAATTTGTATCATATTACATATTACTTGGTGTTTGTCAACATTAATACAAACCCACAATTTTAAATTTAATTCAATATCAATGAATGAGAATATGACATTAATTGGCACCAACAGGGTGTAGAAAAGAGTGCCCTCAGGTCACTCAAAGTACTATTGTACTCTCCACTCTCTCTCAATCTCCTCCACAACAACTCTCTTCTGTAAAAAAAGGTAAGGGTTTTTGTCAATACAATAATAAAAAAGAATCAAATTGAATTTTAAAATTGATAAAAACTCTTACCTTTTTACACGATGTACTTCCCTCTCTTTATTTACATGAAAAACAATAGAAGGTGAGTTTTTTGTCATTGTCAGCAAAGAAAATAATATAATAAAAGGAAATGTATAATTACAATGACAAAAAACTCTTACCGTCTATTAATTTTTGAAGAAATTATCTTGAAATTTTCCGTGGTCTGTGTCCGCCAAGAAAACTCAAAAAGAGTGCGGTTACAGATCACGGAATAGTTCAACTGGAAAAAAATCAGTGCGGGGGATAGGGTTGTCATAGTAATTAGAGTAGCTAGCTAGTGGTAACAACCCTGACTTTTTGTTCCTTTTTGTTCAGGAGGTACAGGTACGAATCCTCCTTGTCCCTGGTATTTTTTGCTTTTTATTACCCGGGTATTATAAACTTTTGCTAAGTGCATCGGCTTCCTCTTGAAAAAAGAAAGCGATTGGTGTACTTGTTTTTTTTATAACTCTAAAATTGTGGATTTGTATAAGGTTCTTCACGGACACTAAGGTAATATAAGGCGTGATTTATGCTTAAATTATTATAAAGAAAAAATAAAAAAACTTACGGGCTTTGTATCTGTTGGAAATTCTGTGGATAAATCTCCAACATTGACAAAATCTGATGCAAAGGGAGCATAGTGATATGGAAAATACCACCCCCATGATGCACAACCCTAATTAAAAATAAATTGAACATATTATCATTAGCAATTGTAATTTTATGACTCGTGAAATAAAACACCACTGAAGATGAAAACAATTTACCTGATAATAATACCGAAGAACCCAGCAAAGACCACGAATATACTCTTTGCCAACCTCATGGCGAAAGGCAATGTTGTCAGAACGAACATCGAATTTAGATTCATAATATCTATCTTTAAATCCATGCTCCCATAATCTGACCTCGTCATTTACCTCTTCCTCTGAGTCTGAATCATTAAAAACAGTACTTGCTTTACGTTTCACCGCAGCGTCATGAGGACTAGTAACAGCAGATGCATCAGACGAGACACTCGAATCCATGCTCTGATTTTGTGGATCAGGCTAAACATCAAAATGAAATAAAAAATTATTGACCTAAATAACAGCATTTCAAAAATGGTATCGTAGTGAAAACATTGGCATATATTACAGATTCAGACTCAAATTAAAATACACAAATTTATTTACAATTTTTCATTACAATTACAAAGCAAATGGAGACGACAAATTCAATTACCTCTCCCATTCGAAGCATTGATTTAAGTGCCGCTGCTGCATCCTTATTTGCGTTGACCAACGACCCATCCGTATTTGTGTGCATTCCTTGAACACGCATTTGATAAGCTTCTTGACGAACATTTGAAACTGGTGATGGAGAATTACCAATTGCCTGTATCATAGGTTATATATGTAAGATGTTATTAAATTACTCATCAAACTGGTAAACTCTTGTTACAATAGAAGTATCATATTCAATTTAATTTATGCATGGTCAAAATATTTTCATGATGATTTTTATACAAAAAAAGTACTCACCGTAGGCGCAAATTGTCCATTAGGAATGTACGCAGGTCTATTGTAGCAATTGGCTGACTCGAACTTCTTGCGTTTCTTTTGAGCCTTTAAATAAAAAAATAATGTTTAAATTTGTCGGACTAATTTTTGATAAAAGTTACAAAAAAAGTCTAGATATTAAATATAAGTAGTAATAAGTACCTATACATTGAAAAAATTAATGAACAAAGATTTGTTAAAAATAATTATAACCAACCTTCATTCTAGCTTTAAACCGTGTCTCATTTTCTTGACGTTGTTGAAAAATCACATCCTCAACTTCTCCAAGATCTGAGATAATGAGTTGAACACGGTTGAGATCAGCTACCCCACTGTTAGTCAACCATCCCCCAGTTTTGTAAACAGTTTTTTTGTACAATCCAACGAGTCTATCAATGGCATTCTCACGAATTTCCAAAGACGGTAAATGAGGAAGAAAATCATTGCCCACAAAAAAGCACATGAAAACCCAATCATCAAGTGCCCGTTCCAACTCAAATGGAAATGGAAGATTGGGCATAGTCAACTCCCGCTCAAGATACTCTCTCAACACATTAACACGTACAAAAATGAATTCAACTTCAGATGCAAAAGGAACTGAAATTTCATCATATTCACTACTTCTTTCCTTTTCGAGTCCCATACAATCCTTCATTTCATGACCAAGTTGACCACATATATCACAAGGTCGAGGTTTGTTAGGTTTAAATTCCTCTCTGATAATTGTAAAATTTGGTTCATGAGTGGCAAGAGCCAACATGATCAAATCTGCATCTGCTCCACACAAACAATGGGATGTATTAGGATCATGGTCTGGTCGAGCTCTTTGCTTTCGAATAAAGTCCTGTAATTCAATAACATTCGTTTGGTTATTTTTTATTGTTTCATTAGGAATATTCTATTGTGTCTATTAAAAAATTTTCATAAAAAATTTTCACCATAATCTTGTGTTCTCCCTCCCCGGGTACATTTGCATCTGATAGAATCACTTTAACCCCTCTCCAGCCGGGATCATTATTTAAACGCTCATGAATGTAGAAATGTAGACACTTTGATAGACGATCCATAAATGGTGTTCCCTAGATAGTCATTAAGATCAATAAGTCAATTAATTTGCTTATTACTTTATCTGTGTTTTATGACAAAAATAAATATACAATATTTATTTCGAAATAAAATATAAAAAAAAATTTAAAAAAAGTTTACAGGAGTGATGCAGTTGCTGTCAAAATGACTCTCTTTAGCTTTCTCCGGAGGCAATACACATCCTCTTGAAGCTAATTCGGCTCGTACACGTTCAATTTCTTTAACTTTTTCATACGTCTCTTTGGAAGCACGCTTAAAGTGAAAGAGGTAAAAAACTCAAAAAAGTTATGAGGTAAAGTATGTCGACAATTTCTTTAGGAATTATTTTTATATGAAAAAGATATAAAGTAGAAAACTATAAATTATACTTACAAAACGTCGTGAGCGTTGTTGGTTCATTTTAGCTCGAGGAGCCTGTCATATTTTTTGAACAAATATTAGAATACTTATTTATAAAGTACATCCCTCATATATGAGGAGGGAGACAATAAACATATGTAGAAAATAAATAAAATGTACTCACAACTCCATCAATTGCCATGTACAGCACTTTTCTTGGCCGAACAATGCGAAATAAACGATCGATACATTCAAAGATTGCAACCATCATTTCATCCTCATTTTTGGGTGCGGGCCTATTTTATATCCATGCAAAATGAACACATAGTTTAAAAGACACAAATAAAAGATATTCTCTCAATTTTAAATTTGAAAACATGATATCAATTAGGTATAAATTATTTTTACTTGTCTTCCGGATGAGTACAAGGATGAATAATACCATTCATGTCCAAGTACAGATTGTCAAATTCAACCCCACTAGAATAAGTATTAAAAAAAGTTAGATAATTAATAATTATACAATGTCACATTGTCAATGTGTGTTGATTTAATGCATTTAGAGAAAAAAATGACTGAGAAAACTTACTTTGGATTTGGTTGTGATGTGTCAACCGGAACCTCCACATCGTCAATTGTTTTGGGCTGTTAAAATTGAAATGTATCAAAAATAATTATCATACATACTTGGACTTTTGCATCCACTATCAATGATTGTTATAAAGTCTGCCATTTTATTAGTTGTCATAATTTTTTGTCTATTTTACCTTTTCTTCTATACAATGCACAATGACGGATGGATACTTCTTGGTCAACCATCTAAAGAAAGCGGGGACACCCATCGTTTAACTTGATAAGATTTCAACAACTACGGTCCATTTTCTTGCAAAGATAAAAAATAATAAATGTGTCTACTGGTGAAATTTTGAGAAAATGAAGTGACAATTTTCTTTGAATGCCAAAAAGAAAATTTGCGGCCTGGCGACTTGAATGGACCGCTTACATGATCTCTCTATGCCTATGGAAAATTTTCGTATGCTCTCTATGCAAGGACCATGAGAATCACATCGATCACATTTAAGTTTGATTTAACAAGTTAGTAAACAAATGCAACGAATGATACGACAAGGTACGACTTGAAGATTGACAAAAACAAAGGATTTATTATTTAATACATGTTGAGACACTTAGTAAAATTATATTAATAAGATTGCGTTGTGAATACTCTGTACACATTTTCAAGGCGTAAAATTTATCAACAGTATACATACTTACTTATTATTACTTATATAAATCTTACACGAGTATACTAATTAATAATTTATATTATTATATTTAACCTGAGAGTATACCAACAATATTAGGCTAAATGTTAATTTATACTCAAGTTTTATCTAATAAATGAAAAAAATTTAAGACTTCTCCGTGTAAATATGTGCATACAAGAATTATTGACACACATAGTAAATAGTAATGCTGACATTAAATCATGAACTGAAATAAAATTATTGTTGTGCCGTCCTGTAGTAGATCTATCGCATCAGCATACCAAATTCATTACATTATACAAATTCTTTGCGACGAAGCACTTACAGGTAGCCGGTAAATATTGAGAGTTCTTCGATTACTTCTCCTCACACCACTCATTCTCCTTCCTAACTTGCTCTTCTTCCTGTATAAAAAAAATAGATTAATACATTAAGTTGATGTGATCTGTGTAGCCTACCTGATAAAATTAATTTAATATTAAATCTACACTAAAAACCAGAATTTTATAAAAAATGATGACTATTGAAGTAGAATTTTTTAAAAAAAATACCTGAGGTGTAAAGTCGTTCCGGATGTTGAACGTTTTTCTGATTTCCTCAGGTGTCTTGCCCTGTATTAAACAATAGATATAAATTGATGTGGTCTGTGTAACTCATGAATTAAAATTAGATTTTTGACTGGAAAATAAGTTACCTTGATCATGTTGGCGACAGTTTTGCACGTCACATCCAAGAGTCCTTTGATATCCAAATAATTCGCAGCCTAGATCATCATCAAAAAAATAAATCAAATGTCATACTTGTAGTCAAAATTCTTAAAAATAACAATGCTCCAGTATAGAAACTTACAAGAATTAATTCAAAGAGGGTTCCTTGGTCAACTTTCAAGAAATCGGCGTCCCAGCTACTAATATCGTCCGTTCGTTTCTCTTTATTTTCATCATCGTCGGCTGGTGGAGCATCATCCTGTTGAATAAACAATTGCATAATTTAATACTATTGCACTTATATGTATTAAATATTCTGATTTTGACATGTCCACTGTCTTTTTTCTTTCGTTTTTACCTTATGATGATTTGCCCAAAGGAGAACTTTGCGAAGAATAGCAGCGCTGACATTAGGTAAAGGAATGACTTCTTCTTCCCCCTCCTCCATACCAAGATCCTCCAACATTTGTTTGATGGTCATTGAGCATTGGGCTACTTTGACCTCCACGTCAAAGATCTCCCCATCTGAACTCTGGAGTTTGATTACTTGACTCGGCATCTGAAATTTTCAAAAAAAAATGAATGTACATAATGCAAATGTGAATTAAACACTCAAAAACTTGTCTGAAAGACACCAGGACAAAATAAACAGAGTTCACAAAGACTGGCTGACCTTGGAATTGTTCTTCCCTTTTTCTTGTCAATTTTAACTCGACCTCTCTTAGAAAATTACAGAGCCAAATTTCAACGGACAAACTCAGACGAAAATCGAAAATGGTGCCAAGAGTGTAGGCCCCATGATTTTGTAGTTCGACAACCAGCCACTACTGTGAAAGGGCGTTTTTCAAAAAATAGTTTTAGAGTCAAAATTTTGTTTTGGATCCACGGTTTCTTAAAATCGGGCAACAATGAATGTTCCAGACTTGATGAGATCCATGTAAGTATTTTTGGTATATCTTATTCCACTTGTGGTAATACATTATATGTGGGTGATATTTTTTTGTTAAAAATTTAAAGAGGATAATTTTAATTTTGGGTATGACGAAAGTACTTAAATTTTTGATGTTTTTAGGTGCGAAAAGGCTGGAATAATCCCAGCTGTAGGGTCAACAAGGATGATGAAGCATCCGTACACGATGACCCAGACAATTGGATTGTTTCCTTGGAAGTTTTACTATACTAACATCTGGTTTTATCGATATACGTTCTATGCCTTTTTTCCAACTTTGTATGTTATGCACTGGATTGGCAAAAAATGTAAGAAACTTATAAGAACAAATGCTCATCAAATAATTATAATATAATTATTACTACATATTATGTAGTTTAGTTTACATTTAGTTTAATTATTTTATGTAACGGAGCTCATTTTTTTGTGATTGTGTTACAGCCCGGTCCCCTGCAAATTATCAAAGAGTTGCGGATGCTGCTGCACTTGAACATAAAAGAGAACAGGAGAAAGCAGATTTGGCGTAAAATTTCAGCCCTTTTAATAAAATAATACCGAAGAGGGTGAGTCGTCGATAGTTCAATAATTAGTTTATAAAAATATTTGAAGAATCAATCTGCATTAATCGGACATTAGAAGTCATGTAATATAATATATAAATGTCATTAAATGTAGATATGATCAAGCAGTCATTGAAATTCTGTAAAAATATCATTATCATTTATTAATCAGTGATTAATAAATCAATCGACTGTTGAAATATGCTTAAATAATTATGCAATTTTTTTCAATTTCCAGTCCATGTCTATAAATCTCTTCACATTGGTTAATAGGTCATCATCATTTCTATAAAAGTTTATTCATGTTTTTATTCATTTGATGAGTATTTGGTAGATTGTTGTACGGCAATTTTACTCACAATGTTTATTTTTCTTTTGTTGTAAGCAATTTTACCAACTACTATTGTTATTATATTTTGTAAATTATAATGAATATAGGGAGAAGGGAGAGTTTTATCAAAATACATTAAGACGTACAATTTGAAGTTTTTATTTTCAAAAGTTTTTTTTTCTTTCTTTTCTAGAATGTAAAATATTCAGTTTGATTAGTTTTATATATTTAGAGAGAGTTTTTTTGTGGGTATATAGTGTGGATGGGTGTCTCAAGTTATCATATAGACTTGCCAACAACAAACAAGATCATAAGCCAAAAGATTTTCACTATCACATTAATTTAATTTAGTTATCATAATCATGTTTCACTAATTTTTTAATAGTTTACAAAGAAAACGGTTTGAATTTTTAGATACATAATAAGTACCGAGGCTACAAAAGATTACACGATACATCTCCGACGGAGATTCTCCGTCTAGAAGAAATTAAAGACAAGGTAGAATACAAGTAAATAGTTTCTGCAGCTCCAATTATGGTCATTGTCTGAGAGAAATTTTCTTCATAATACTTATGACACTGACAAACAAAAATCTGAGATCACAGATTGAACAATATAGATTTGTATAATAATATTTAAAGGATTATTATATATAATCTTTCCATGAATTTTACCCAACCCTACCTCACACACCTTGTACATATTATTTACACTAATTTTTACTCTTAAAATTTTTTGTTTTCATGTACAATGACTGGTAAATAAAAATGTATTTTACATTGCATATTACAAAACTTATGACAATAAAATTGAAAAAAATTATGTATCATATGACAATTTTTACAGTAAATGACTTGTCCTCCATTTTTTCATTGCACAACTCTTTTGGAAATAAATATATAACTAGGTCATTTAAACTAAACAAATTCAAGAACATGTCCAGTGTTCTTGCAAAAAAAGTCCATGTACTACGGTAAAATTTTACATGAAATCGTAATTTGAACTGATGCACATGATGGAACAAAAGTCAACTAAACTTTCAAAGTAGTTGTACAGTATGTATGCAACTTTAACATAATAATCATTCATTGTGTGTGGCATTTTGTCTGTAATACGATCCCCCATTACTTTCACCAACTTTCACTCTGTTGTGATTCATTGTCTCTCTGATTTTCATAACATATAATATACTAGTGTTTGTCTGGTTTTGGCAACTTTTATGTTTTAAAAGTAAAAATGGTCTTTATTTGTCAAATAATATCAATATTTTTTTTAATCAAGAAAGGATTTTTTTTTTGAAAAAAGAGGGGGACCTAAAAAGTATCTTGGTTATATAGGAAACATACAGTTATAAAATAATCTTATATGTATTTAGTAGTAATATATTTCAGATTTGTCAATCAACGTGTAAAAATTGTACACCGACATCAAAGACATGATATTATACTTGAATACTTACATTAAATGTACATGGTTCTTCTATAATTAGGATTAATTTAAATGTTATATATTAAATAGTTGCACTTTTTTATTTTCATAATGGTTTCTCCTTTTTTTTCTTTTCTCTTTTCTCTCTCTTCAATATACTCAATATACAGGGTGTTCGTTCAGAAAGTCCTATGGGAGTGAGTGGAGACTTGGTTTCGCGTAAAATTCCCATGTTAAA